>JAJJMA010176334.1:0-12020 GCA_023529015.1 Papaver nudicaule
AATAAACAGATGCATTCAAGGAGTTTCTCTGCAATACAAAAGCATAATTGAAGACTTTCAGTTTTCCTTAGAGAATTTGATAGTAGTAGTTTTGTTTATGTAAACAGGAGTGCAAACTCTGTTGCAGATGTAATGGCAAAACTGTTTTAGGTGTAAAACAATAAAGAGAATCTGAGGGGTAAAGTATGAAGTGTGATGATGTAATAAAAGATTATGATGAATTCGAGAGGTCAAGATCGAACAAGACTCGCCTAAACCAAGAAATGGCCGTTCGAGTATTGCTTCAGTTACAAGAAGAGGATATAGGGTTGGTTTAGGGAGGGAAGCAGAGAAAGATGAGATCAGAGAATTGCTATGATTTTCTGTGATGTTGATGATTAAATTGCTAAAGAAGATTGGATATTCAGTTCTCACTAGATATTAAATGCTGAATGAGAAGAGTTAATCAATTATCGATAAGATTGATTGATTGAACTTGCACTGAATTAAACTATTGAACTTGTTGTTCTGTTTCCAAACTGGTCGAGTGACCTATTTATAGCAATAGAATTCCAACTGATCTCGTAAGAAGTGGAAGAAGTGGAAGAGTGGGAGTGTGGAGTGAGTGGGGCAAGTCTTGCGCCTAATATTAGGGAAGAATGAACCGCCCACTACTCTATCCCATCTTCTCAGCAACGTTCGCACGACTTAGTTTTCTTTCCCGTTAAGTGATTGAGCCGTTGCAATCACACGTGCCGTAGACCGCCAAACCAAAACCCTAAAAGAATATCCCCCCATGTAACTTACTTGATTCTCGTAAGATTTGTTAAGATTTGTTAAGTCAAAGATGACTAAGTGCAAGTCGTACCAATTACTGGTAAACTCAAGACTTTTGCATAAAGATAGAGATTAAGCGATAAGCTTGTGTATCTCTTTTAGGTTTGGTCTAAGGATTGAGCCGGGCAATCGCCATTTAAACCAATGAGATAAATATAAGGGTTGAGCTAGCAACCACCATTAGATAAGATAAGGTAAGTCTAAGGATTGAGTTATGCAATCGCCAATTAGACTGAGAGGATTTCAGCAACTCTCTGTGGCAACAGTCAAATAAGTACGACTTTCAGTTTGCCATAAATATGAGAAATTGGCTTGTGGCATGTAATGCACCAATTCTCTGAGTAATGAAGACATATGAATGTTTAAAATAATATAGGTCATAGCCATGATCCATGATTAAGAATTATAGCACTGATTTATAGAAGCAAGTCCATAATCAGGAAAAACAGACGAATGATGCTATCACAGCGTAGCCATCATCAAGAATGCATAAGCATTGCCAATACAAGACCTAAAGATAGGCCATAATAATCATAATAAGCCATGTTGCATGGCATGATAATCTTATTGAGAAATTAGGTATAAGGCGCAAAGGATAAACCATAACATTTATGTTATTTTCAGATTTCTGGACAGTTTGCATGTTGTCCATTAGTAAAATCACCCAGGCCAGACCATATTAGATAAAATTGTGAATTTTTAGTATGTTGTAGGGAACTCACAGAGGAAAATATTTCGTGAAGGAAGCGCCCCCTAATTCCTCACGGATTGGGCTGTAAAAATCACGCCATGAGGAAATACGTGAGCTGAACTGCCAGATTTCCGAACTCGATTAGGAAACTAGAGTATTATGGACTAAATAAAATCCATAATCCTCTAGGATTTGGATCAGTGGGACCCATAAATAGGGGGAGGCTAGGAAAAGATGAACTCTAGCTCAAAGGAGGCAAGGATAGCCGTGAGGGGGAGATGATGATCATGGACCTCCATAAGTACAAGTGAGGGAAAACAATAAGACCCCCACGAATTAGGCGAGAGCCAACTATAAGGCCCCCATAAATTAGGCTAAGCATGATTATGAGGCCTCCAGTATTTGGCCAAGGCATAATCTTGGACCTCCAAGAGTTTGGCCAAGGCGTAATCATGGGGCTCCAAGGAATGACCTAGGGCATGGCCGTGGACACCCAATGTTAAGTGAAGGGAAGGATGCGTGGGCATCCAATATTAAAGCAAGGAGTGGATGCATGGGCATCCAAAACTAAGGCGAGGGGTGGCGCAAGGGCCCCCAAGTAGTTTGAGCAAGGGTGATGCCATGGGCATCCAAAGATTGAGGCGAGCCATAAGTATGGACACCCGAAAACTAAAGAAGGGGACAGCCATGGGCGTCCAAAATCAGGCCAAGGGAGGATGTGTGGGCACCCAAAGAAGAGGCAAGGGGAATGCCATGGGCATCCAAAGATTGGGCATGGCCAAAGTTTAGGCGTGGCCAATGCTGTGCCTATCCAAAGTTCAAGCATGGCCAAAGTTTAGGCGTGGCCAATGTTTGGACATGGCCAATGCCATGCCTATCCAAATCTTAGGCTTGGCCAAAGTTTAGGTATGGCTAATGTTTAGGCATGGCCAATGTTTAGGCATGGCCAATGCCGTGCACTTCCAGAGTATGCCATGGAGTGGCGTGAAGCACCTAGGGTTTTGGCTCGAGCATGAGCTAGGCTAATGTGCATGCATAGGTATTTTAATACGTAGGCTAGGGATATGGACCATACTACTAGGCTAGGGTCGCGAGATATTAAAATATGGCTAATAGCAACCGAATATCTTATCCCTACTGTAAAAATAAATTCATACCTTATCTCGAGCTATTCCAGGACGCCAGAAATTGATGCGAAATTACTCCTGTGACCTCATCGCCAAAAACCACCATCAACAAAAACATGTCATGAAATATGCGGTGACTGGCTCATGGCCAAGTAATCCTCCGCTTTTTATCTCATCTGCTCTAAACTCTGATCGGGGCAGCACAATTTAGATGAAATAAAAATTTTCTTGCATAAAAAAAAAACAAACACATGATTCATCCCTTTTCCGGCGCCAAAATGTAATTGCATAATTTCCATTATGCATTTACACCCATAGATTTCTTCCTTCCTAGATCTAGTTATAACACAAATAAGAGAGCATAAAGGTAAATCACACATGAGACATTTTTAACGTGTTCGGAGCATTGAATCGCTTCCTACATCACAGATTTATTAGTAGTGATTCTTGGTGTATTTACATAGATTTTCCTTGAGTTCTTGTGGTGTTCTTGAGTAGAGGAGAAGTAGTGAAGAAGATGAGGTGGAGAGAGAAAGAAGTAGAGGCCATCCTCTGTTTTAGGGTTACATTGCTTTTTATATGAGACCTACTCGAAGAATTTACCAAACTACCCTTAATGGGAATCCTATGCTAGAATTCTTCTATGGTGTATCTTCTCTTAGGAAAAGCTAAGTTACACTTTCTTAGTCTTGCGCCACGTAGCGAATACACCCTAACACTCAACAATTATTTGTCCTCTTTCGGCGACAAGCATGGTCGGCGACCTTACTTTCTATTCTTCTAACTTCAGCGGATTAACCTTCTTTTGGATAAGGATTGCTGATGCGGTTGTACTCATGGTCGGCGACCTTACTTTCTAATCTTCTAACTTCAGCGGACTAGCCTTCTACTGGATAAGGATTGCTGACGCGGGTCCCACTGAGTCAACGAGTGAACTTTGACAACCTGGCCGCTCTGATCTTCTCATAAATGCCCAACTACTTCTCAGCTTCATGTCGGTGACGTGTCCTTTATCTGCTGATCACAATTCGCCCTTCGATACTCGTTGATGTAGCTTCAGCGGCTCTGTACACTAATCTCCCCACACCTGGTAATTCGTTGTGGTCTTCCGTTGATGATTCTGTACTTCTCTAAGATAGTCTTCTTACGCAGCTTCACCTCTAGGATGTTTTTATTCATAGAAGGCATTTTCTACACTCACATTTTGCCCCTTTGCTTATGGATGGTTCGCAGATTAATCCTTAAGCAAAATCTTCGTTAAGCAACGTCTGGTGTGGGCGGAATAAACAAGTTAAGTCTTCGAAGTAGCTTGGCTGGATCTATTCTTGGATTGGATGGTTATTTCGGCGAAACGACTTGAGCGACTCTTCTACCTGCGGTGACGGTTCTGACATGGATTGGCGTGTTGTCTTTAATCGTGCTTGACTGACTCTGAGCTTTGGACTACGACGTACTGATGTAAACATGAGCAGATCTTCTATCTTCAGCGAATGACCATTGCTTGTTGAGAAAACCGTTGTGCGAGAATCTGAGGAACTTCTTCTTCAATAAGCTGACGAGATTCGACGACCATTAATGTGAACGAGGTATTAGTTGTTTCCGCAGTTCTATAAAAAATATTTTTTGTTGAGTGTTGGTTGATGAAGTTTGAGAGGCTTCAACAATCTTTGCTTGAAAGTAATGGCTTTGTCTGCTTTTTTAACTGTGAACTTCAGAGCGGTAATTGTATATCGGCGAACTTTGCGAGTAACTGTTGGTTGAATTTTTGTTGTTGCCGAAGGAACTGAGCGGAAGAGTACAACTTGCTTTTAATAAATATATATATATATATATTTGACCCTACTCTTGCGCGAGGTTTTGAAGCAACGACTCTAGATTCATCGACTTGTGGTTGACATGTCTGTTTTCCTGCTTTTATCGCTATGCCTGCTTTGTATTGATTTAAAATCCTTGTATTCGCCAAGTGATGTCCTGCAAATGAATCATAGAGAAACTAAAAAAGAAAATTTTTTAGCTTCGTTATTATACTTTTTAGCTTTGTATTTCATATACATGGTTGCCCCTTTTTGCTTTGAAAAGTAAGGAACCGAGACTTTTGAAAGCAAAAACAAAACAAGACTTGTGCATTTTTCTACATAGGAAATTTGAACTTTTGACATGTTATATATGGCTCTGCCCCTGTTAGTCATGCTAGGAATCTTGTAAATTGCCATAGGAAACAATAACGCGAAGTAGTTATGATATCTTAATATGATAACTTGGGTTAGTGATACTTAGCTCTCAGCTGTTAGATGACTATTGCTTGTTCATTGCTAAGTTCGGAGGGTAATATAAGATTGAACCGCTGCCCCAGCGTGTATCAACTGGTAGTTACCAATTTCACATCGGTGAAAGTCGTGGTGTTCGGCGGATATTTTGTTGCAAAATCGGCAATCCCTTTTAATGAAGCTACATTTGTTACTCAAATTCGAGATTTAACGTACTAAGGCAAATAACAAAGCAAGTTTAAAGGTAAAAGATAATATTGTAGATGCAAATAGTAATGCGAACTTAGTGATCGTGCCCCTGCCATGGTTAGTAACCCATAAGAGAAGTGGAAATGCATTTATAATGACGAATATATCGCAATTGAGCGTATAATGAAATATTTGTAAAGTTTGTGATACTTAGCTTGTTTGTTCGGCGTAAAGTAAATAGTTGGGCGGTTGCCCCTCGGTTAATTTGAAAGTATTTGATGTTACCATATCTATCATTTGATATGCAACTGGACACAATTTAAAATTCTTAACTTTCGCCGAAGTTAGTGCGACAATATGCCAATTAATTTAGAAATAAGAAATGAGATGACTTAGCTGATTTGTAGGGGACATCTTAATCCTGTGCAGGTCAGGGACATGTGTACCAAGCTTGAATTCTTTAGCGAACACCGTTGTAATCAGCTCCTTGTCTTCTTAGGAAGCGGTGATATAATATCGTTTATGAAGTTCCTGTAGGTACGATCTATCCAAGCAACTTGAAAGCAAAGTTAGTTTTTTCATTGTGTATGTTTAAAGTCATGGCAGGGTAATGCAAAGGTAATAACATAGGCGAAGCTTTTTGACTCATGATGAAATTGAAGAGTACTATATAAATTCAAAGTTATAGTATGCTGAGATAAAATTATTGTAAAGCTTTCTATTATACCCCTGGGTGGCTTGCCGTGTTATGTAAATGTTGGTGGCGGCCTTTGCCAAATTCAATTGTTCGCCCAAAATTTTTGTGAGGAGAACAAACTTCCAGTTTCTAAAGCATATGCCTTTCAAGCAATGCTTGAAAATAATGAGATGGAGAATCCTCTTGTCGTCGAAGAAAAGAACGCTGAAGAAGAGGAAGACATCGGTATTGAAGATGACGACGGTACCTAATATGACGGTATCGTTCATAACTATCGGCGAAATGACGAAGGTCGAGCAAACAAATTGTCGGCGCAAATAACGAAGATTTGAAGTTGGCGATAGAAAATTCCAAGACGAAAATTCCATATTTTTGTTCATAACTTAACCTACCTGGTCCAAATGATCAGCTAATGGTTATCAAACTGGGTCCAAATTCCCAACCGTTTGTTATACACTGTGCCCGTCGCGATCTATTATAAGTGGTTGGTTCACCAAGAGCCGTCCCTATGGGGAGTCTCCTGGAGTTTTATATTATTTATGCCATCACTTACAGACCAATCAAGTAACACGAGTGGAATTATAGTTCCAATGGCCAGATTTATCGTTACCCATAGCTTTTTATCACTGGAATCCAAGTTAGGTCTAATAACTATCATTGCCTCAGTAGATGGCTTTTTAGCCTTGAAGATATTTGGCATTGTTGCCTCAGTAGTTGGCTTTTTAGCCTTGAAGATATTTGGCATTGTTGCCTCAGTAGATGGCTTTTTAGCCTCGAAGATACTTGGCATTGTTGCCTCAGTAGATGGCTTTTTAGCCTTGAAGATATTTGGCATTGTTGCCTCAGTAGATGGCTTTTTAGCCCTGAAGATATTTGGCACTTTTGCCCTCAGTGGGACCTTTTTGGGTCAGGAGCGATTAGCTCATGTAGTCGGCGAAGCTCATTGGCTTATTCGTTCGGCGCTTTTTCGCTTACGTGCTTTATCGTGTAGGCGAACTGTTGACTTTCTTATCTGTGTTCAAAGACAAAAACATATCGAGAATATAGTGGAGTGGCAATTTTACCCCATGGGTTAACAATGATCACATATTATTCAAGTAAATTACAAAATTCAAACTTGATTGAGATTTTGCCCCAGCTACGCTCTTGGGTTGAGTGAGGTGGATTTCTAAGTATAATCATTGTTACAGCCATATGTAATCATTTGGTTTGACTTCAGCGAGTTTCAAAAAAAAAAAAAACTTTGTATCTTAAACTTAGCAGCAGGATGTCGTTGCAGAGATGTGAAGCTATGCAGTCGTTATGTCATCACATCGCTAATCGTTCTTCGCCCAAACTTATTTCACAATAAATATACCCTTTGACTATAATATATCTAGCACGATTTGCCTATGATATGGTAACGTGCCAAAGCTATGTCGCGATAAAATTTTAAATAATCTAAATTATTTGGAATTTATAGTATGTGACTTACAATGTGAAATAAACTAAGGAATTTTAATTTGTCGTGACAAATAGTATCTCTATTGATTTTCGCTAATGTGCCAAAGGCGCGTTCGCCGAACATAACTTTGATTGGAATGTGGTATAACAATGTGCTAAGCTAAAGTGATTGGCGACACCAAAAATTCGTACTTCACTATCATTTGAAATTTGATTCATACTAGAGAAATATGGAATTTAAATGGTAGGAAATGCTTATCGTTTTGTTTGAGTCGGCGAGAGAAGTATTCCTGTGCTTGGAGCCAAAGTTCAACGATTCCTGGTTTCCCGATCACATTTGTCGTATAGCTTATTAAGTACCTGGGATTTTCAATAATAAATCAGAAATGTCGAATACTAGAGGAATGTACAATACTATGCCTTGACTCTAAACAGCGAGTTAAAAATATTGTGCTGCCGAAAATGGTAACATATTGAATTAAAAATCTAACTTCCGACTTTAACATGTAAAATTATCTTATGTTGATGTCGCCGATGTTTATGAGATTTTCCTATTTACAATTTCAGCTGCAAGAAAAGATATGTAGCCCAATGACGGCACACAGAATTATCAAATGCTTGTGCTAAATTAAATATTCTAGCAAAAGGATTTATAGCAGTTGCTAGTATAAGGTTCAAAAGTCTCCCCTCTGTATTGTCCACGCTTTGTGGCTTTCGGCGATGTGAATGGCTCTCAACAGGCTGGTGGTATTATCAGATGATTTCGAGCTTTGATCATGCTACACAGATAAATCATAAACAAGTATAATAGTTAAATATCTGAATTTAATTAATTATAAAGCAGAGAAGTTGCAATTTGAATAATCTCAAAATTCCAGGAGCTCTTCCCTTTCATGTATAACTTAGGAATCATGCTGATGGTACATTGGCGACGCCACATTTGCAAATGTTCCTTTTGAAACTCCTCCTCCTGGATGAATGGATTTACGACAATCAGGTGACTTAGTCTTAGCAAGGTGAAGGAATGACGACGATCTACTGGTACTTGGCGAATTGCTTGAATGCTGTCGGCGACGGTGACTATCGGATTTTGGACTGAATTAGTAAAGTATCAGTAAGCTGGGGTTCAGCGACTTTCGATATTCTTCATCGTACCTCGTTACACGATATAGCAAGTGCCTAAAATTTTCAGTCACAAGTCCGAATTTTAAAGAATGTTACATGATGACCTATCATATTGCAATTTCTGATCAGCGAATAAGCATGTATGTGATCCCAAGACCAGCCAAACAAACAAAACTATCTCTTATATATGAAATGTTCTTATCAAGCTGTAAACATTGGTGGACATTCGGCAAAGTATAAGAATGCACGCAGCCCTGACATTTTGACAGTATACACTTGCTGTGATCAACTAACTGGTAGACATTAGCATGTGCTCATTCAATAACTCATAATTCATGACTTATATTCTGTGAGACGAAGGGTAAGGTCACCCACTTCCTAATTCACATTTCTAATGGCCACCTACTTTCATAGTAACCGATGTGCGACAAAAACATTTTTGATTTTTCAGCATGAAATGAAAATTTATCTGATTGCACAAGTTTCTTTAAGAGAGACTCTAAGCACATATAGCGCACTATGAACCCTTGCTAAAATTGATTGTGAAACGAACAAAGACTAGAAACCAAAGGCGTAAGGTTTAAAAAACATCCCTTATGTTGTACTCTCAACAACAGTTGTTCCATCGTCGAAATAAAACTCCAGTCTCTAGCGTCAAACTTTATATCGCCGAAATTAGTATAAGAGAAATTCCACTTGGATACCACTTTTGCTGTGGTACTTTTGGCTAATCTGCTGGGTTGCTCTTAGGTGGCTGCTGGCAAAGTGCTTGAAGCTTTTCCCGGACAACTGATGTGTTCTACGAGCTGTTGTTGTCTTTGAATTGAATCTTCCAAAATTGATTGCCCCAATGTTCATATATCCCAGGAATGAACCCATGTTGTTTGGCGGAAATGGATTGACGAAGCGATGCTGTTGGAGGTGAGGTAGTTGTGCTGGAGATGTTTGTCGCCGATATTAAAGCTTTATCCAGGTGACTAGTTTGCACTACAAGCTGTTGTCCTGCTGTCGGCGAAGTAGACTACTTGTTTTCCTTTGAAGTAGTCTTTTGATTGAATCCGCCGTTCATTGTGTTTGACTTGCTCTCATTATTCTCAATCATTGTGTTTGGCGAGTATGGTTCTGCCATAGTAAGTTTTAGCATTAAGAAACTAAACTGATGTTCGAAACTTTATGAATAACTATGACTGAACCTTCCTATCAATTTATTAGTTAATATTATTCATGATCACAAACATTCAAGATTGAAAATAAAGAGATCAGAATGCTTCCCTTTTTAGCTTGGTGCCTGTCGCCGACATACGAATATTTTATCGCCGATATTCCTGTAAGATAGAACGGTGAAGTTTCATTGGCGACAATTCGCTGAAGTATCAGCGTGCAATAGATGGGTTTCGATCTATTTTCATTTGGTGTAGTTCAAAACAGCGAAGTGCCTTTGTCATCGTCTTGAGTTGAAGTGAGGTTACCATCGACTATCGCCGATACACTAATTTAGTCTCGGGACACTGAGTAAACTTCTCAATGTTATGCAATTAAAGCTGCAGGCGAAGAAACATCAAAAAGAAGAACTGAATCCTGTCATATCCAATGAAACACAAAACTATCAGCTAAGTCTGATTGTTGTTATTCTTAAGAGATATTCCCCAATCAAGCCAAAATTCCTGATTTTTCACAAAAGCCTGAATGGGTTTGGAGAACAAAGTCTAACGGTTGTAAATCTGTAATCAAAATTTGTTTTAATTCAAGGTCTTTGAAGAAAAATCCAATCTTTGGCCGGAAAATTGCCCCATCTTTATGAAAGGTTTTCATGAACTATTTTACCTTGAAACCACTAGATTATATATATAAAAAAAATCCTACATCAAGCTGAAATCTTGAAAAGAAGTTCCACTGATTAACAATCTGAGGTATAATCAATTTTTGCTGCAATAAAAATCCAGTTTTTATAAGAGAAAGCCCCTGTTTTGAACTTCCCAGATCTATATGAAAAGAAACAAAAATAAGAGAGATAGAGAGAAGATCTGTTTTTGTCGATGATGATGCTATTGATTTATTTTTCCACTGGAACTCTCTGTTGGATTTGATTTTGCTATATATTCCCCTATTTTTCTTGATCTGTGCTGCTAAGACCAAAACTTATCTGTCTGAAACTTGCGTTTAACTCAGGTAATTGTCTGAAACTTGTTGTTTTCTGACCAAAATACCCCTGATTCTACTAAAGCCTACTGAGTTCTACCGAGTCCGATGGATTTGATGCTAAGATGCTTGTTTCTTCTTTGTTGAGCTTCTAACACATGATTTGATACTGTCAGTCCTATAAATCAGATGAGGATCCCAAGAAGAAGTGAAGACAGACTAATTTGGCTGCACAACAAGAATGGAGAGTACACAGTCAAATCAGCATATAGGGTGTTGTACCATACCAAATATCATGGTGATGCAAACTTTCAGTATCCTTCTTCAAACATTTGGGTTAAGATCCAGAGTTTAGACCTGCTGCCAAGAGTTAAACTCTTTTTATGGAAGTGTATGAAGAACATTCACACAACCAGAGTCAGACTGTCTAGAATAAAGAACTTACCAGATATCAGTTGTGAGAGATGCAAGCATCACTCGGAGGATTTAACTCATATCATAATGGATTGTCCATTGGCTAGATTAGTGTGGTTCCAATGTGCTGGCCTAAGAATTACGGTTGGGAACTGGGCATCAGTTCAGGATTAGATGAAGGATTGGATCATGTCAGATGTTTACACTTCTGACATGAAGAAAAAAATGGCAGCTATCTCTTGGTTCTTGTGGAAGGAAAGATGTATTTGTGTGTTTCAACAAAAACAAAATGGCCTGGATATAGTTAGTAGGAAAATTTCAAATTTTTTGACTAACTCCTTGGTGCAGAAAAACACAAAGTGGCTAACACCACTATTCATAAGAGTGTCAAACCAACTGAAAAGTGGTCTGCACCTGATGCTGATTATATTAAAATAAACTGTGATGGCTCGTTCTGTGGTATGACAAAAAATGGAGGACTAAGTTTGGTTGCTCGTGATTTTGCGGGAAGGTACTTTGGAGCAGAATGCGAAAGCTTAGCAAAGGGAGCTGGGGCAGAGGAGATGGAATGTATGGCTGCTTTCAAGGCTGTCAGATGGGCCATTTCTAATGGATTGCGTAGAGTGATTTTCGAGTCTGATGCAGAAGTAGTAGTAAAAGAAATAAACAGATGCATTCAAGGAGTTTCTCTGCAATACAAAAGCATAATTGAAGACTTTCAGTTTTCCTTAGAGAATTTGATAGTAGTAGTTTTGTTTATGTAAACAGGAGTGCAAACTCTGTTGCAGATGTAATGGCAAAACTGTTTTAGGTGTAAAACAATAAAGAGAATCTGAGGGGTAAAGTATGAAGTGTGATGATGTAATAAAAGATTATGATGAATTCGAGAGGTCAAGATCGAACAAGACTCGCCTAAACCAAGAAATGGCCGTTCGAGTATTGCTTCAGTTACAAGAAGAGGATATAGGGTTGGTTTAGGGAGGGAAGCAGAGAAAGATGAGATCAGAGAATTGCTATGATTTTCTGTGATGTTGATGATTAAATTGCTAAAGAAGATTGGATATTCAGTTCTCACTAGATATTAAATGCTGAATGAGAAGAGTTAATCAATT
>JAJJMA010176371.1:1218-14968 GCA_023529015.1 Papaver nudicaule
TCCTACTCACCTTTGGTGCTGAAGCAGTACTCCTATCTGAAGTAATCCTGCCCACTACAAAGCATGAGGCATGGGAAAAGAATTTGAATACAGACTTGATTTTAGCCAAGCTAGATGATTTAGAAGAGCAACGGCTGATCGCCCTTACGCACATGGAAAATTATCATCGCCGACTATCAAGAGAATACAACAAGCGAGTGATGCCAAGAGAGTATTTGCCCGGCGAGCTGGTACTTCGAGAAATTCCCCCGTCTCAGCGAGAAGGATGCAGGAAATTGGAACCTGTATGGGATGGCCCTTATGTAGTCAAAAGAGTGGCTGGGCCAGGAGCGTATATACTGATTGATGAGCATGGCGTGCAACTTGAACATCATTGGAACGCCAGGTTCCTTAAGAAGTACTATCCTTGATGGAAACAATGTAAAATCCGAAGTCTTGGGCGGGCAGAATACCCAAGAAGTCTTATTAGCTCATGTAAAACAACAGCGAATAAGATCCGGGGACGTAGGTTTGCTATCATGCGCCAAAAAGAATACAGCAGAGATGCCCTAGATCAGCGAGTAAGGGTCTGGGCGATATATAACTCATAGGCTAAATAATATGGTTCGGCGAGGGTGATGAAGATGTCAAGGTTACGTCGAGAGATGGATCAACGATGAAGACACGTCACTAATTGTTAGGTGATAATTAAGTGTGCATTAAAGAGAAGTCAGAACGGATACATTGTCAGGCTGATTAGTTTGACTCAGTGGAGGATGCGTCACCAATCTTATCCCCTAGAAGAATCTATCGTCTATGTTTGAAAAGTAAGGAATGAGGTCGCCGATGTATGTTTATCGGCGAGTCATGACAAAATAGTGTCAGTCGTGAATTGTCCGTATTAGCTGTAATCCATGATCTAAGAGGTGTATAAATAGCAAGTGTAACCTACGAGAAAAGGGGTTGGACACATTTCAGATTGGTCTAGAGAGAGGAAAAGTATCATACTTGCTCTCTATAGCCCAAGGCTGAAATTAAGGTTCTTGTTGAGAGATTATACTTAGAAGATTGGCAAGGTAATTGAGAGTTGTAATCATGCTTATACTAGTGATAATCCTTGGATGTAGTCCTTTCTTATAAGGGCGAACCAAGTAAAATATCTTGTCAAGTATCTCTAACCCTTACCTCTTTCATATCTCTTATGTTACTTATTAGATGTATGTCTAGGAATGATTGTGTGCATGTGATGAATGATATTTGGGTGTACTGTATAAGATCTAGCCATTGGGATTTTATACAGTTACAGACGGAGGGAGTAAGTAATTGACTTCGATTACTCAGAAAAATAATTTAAAAAAAAATCTTGATAATGCGAATAAAAAAATCGACATTAAATAGTTTGTAAACTAAATAAAAAAATTATTAATAATTTAAAATTCCAAAAATATTTTTTATTGAAAAATTATTATTGGTGACGCTAAAACTATTGGCATGGTTATGAGACACTACCTCGACGATTTTTCTTCTGTAACTAAAAAAAATTGAACTTTTATCATACCAATCATAGTGTTTGTAGTAAACTAACTTCCTAATTGGAGACTCATCCATGGATGGCTGCTGGGGTTGTTTTTGTTGTGGTTCTTCAAGCTCGGGTTGTTCCACAACACTTGATCTTGATGAAACTCTTCCTCTTCTTCCTCTTCTCACATAAACCAATAGAGCATTATTCGATTGTGTTTGACCAACCATCTTTGTTTGTAACGTAAGTTAATCAACAATGTAAGTTAACCAACAAACCAAGCTTCTTCGAAAATCCGAATTTTGAAAGTGTTAAATTTTTTTCAAAAAGGGATTTAGGGAGTAAGAAATGAAATAGAGAGAAGAAGAGTGTTTGTTGATAATGATATATAGAAGAGAGTATTTGTTTGAGTGTTTTTTGATTAGTTACGTAGTTAATTAGTAGTAGTAAGATTAGTAGTAAAATTAGTGTAGGGACTTTTTAGTATCTTCCCAAAATTTTATCACCCCTTATAAACTAACATGGGATGTGGTAAGCACACTCGCCCCCATTGAAAGTATGCTCGCCCTTAAAATAGGGTGGTTTTGTAGCTATGAGAGTAGATAATAACAATGAGAAAATCCAACTCCTACCCTCATACAACCCTGCTTGCAGCGATTATCTGTACTCACTACTCAGAACCATGGGTACGGGATTTGTTAATTTAATTTTCTTTTTCTTTTCTTTTTTTTCCTGCCTAACTGACTAAGTCATGGTCTCCAAATTTTATTTGGTATTTAGTCATTAACCTGAAATTTTATGGTTATGATGTGGAGATCAGTTACCCATGTGTAAAATGAAATGGCAAACACATAATGGAAGAAGATTTGCATTAATGAAAACTATTTGAAACACAATAGTAAAGACTTCTCCAACTGTACAAAATAAGTAAATGACCGTTGGATATTTCTTTAACCAAAAAACTTGGGGTCATAACCGTTGCTGGAGGTAGCTAAGATATAATAAGCTACAATATGCCCAATGGAACCCCAAGCAAGAACATCAACAATGTTGAAACCAACTGGATCATTTGATTTCAACAAACTAATATATTCTTTAGCTCTAGTGTCACCGGCTTCAAAATGGGTCATACCATTCTGTTCTGGTACTTGCTTTGCAACATTTTCACGTTGGAAGTTGAAGAAAACAAACCTTCCCAAGAACAAAGATAAACCAGTGCTCAAACTGATAACCAAAGATGGGCTCAATTCAGACTTAATAACACCAACTCTGGATGTGGGTTTCCTTGATTTGATGGAGATTCTGGCGCTGGAGATTTTTGTAGAGAATGAATCAGTGGGTTTGAATGGTCTAAGACCTTGGAATGACTGTGGAGTCTTCTGGATGGTTGCTGGAGTTGAGAATAAGGCTGAAGCCATTGTACTTTGATTGGTATAGTATCTGCTTCTCTGTTGATTTTGTAAGTCAGGTTTTCTGAGGAAATGAATGGAAAATAAATGTATAGACTTAGTTGGGAAGTGGAGATCGAAGAGGATATAGGAAGATGATGTTGTGAGGTAGAGAATGCAGGTGAAAAGATTTTGATTGGTTTCCAGTGGATGTTGTTCGGATAACAGATTTTGGGATTTGCTCACGTGGAGATTATAAATTAATTTTAGTGTTAGTTTGTTTCGAATTCGAAAAAATGTACAATGAAAAAAGGGTGCAGTGGCCCTCTTGTAGGGCCATCAAAAGGTAAGTACTCTGACTCACGTCAGATTACTTAGAGTAATATTCCGCGAATATTCCGAGTAATAGGCAGATGCAAAAAAAAAAAAAAAATTCTTCACCTTTCTCTCTCTCTTCTCTCTCTATCGGAAAACTTTTTTAACTCTATCTGAAAACACTCTCTCAGGACGATTCGGTCCTCAGTTTTTTTTTTTCTGAAAAACAAAGTTCTTCAGAGAATCGGGCAAGAGATCGACGGAGAAATAGGTCGGGTTGAACGCAGGGGCGAGTGTAGCATAGGGCAAGACTGCCCCCGCTTGCCCAAATTTTTTTAAGAGGTACTTGTCCATTTTTTTAGAAAAAACTCCTAAAATTAATCTTTTATTCATATTTTTGCCCCCACTAAATAAAATTTTTGATTTTTGCCCCCTGTGATCTTGAATCCTAGCCTCGCCCCTGGTTGAACGTACCTGATCCATCAACCCAGAAAAATTATCGAGGTTTTTTACACCCAGCCTTGAGCGCCCCCAGAGTTTCATTCATTTCTCTATACTCGGTTTCCGACTCAGTGAGTGAACTGAGTCATCAAGTTAGCCAAGAATCAAAAATCACAATACCATCTTCAAATACCCATATCAAGATCTAGTCAATCAACCAACATTCACAACCGAAGAAACATAAGCTGAATTCGTTTAGGGATTGAATCCCAAAATGTGCATCCTCGACTATATATCTGCTTAAATCTCCCCAATTCTAGCTTATTCCAAAATCAAAAACAACCAAAATGCTTCCTGCATGCCGTTATTGTTGAATCTGAATTTTCATTTCAACTTTTAACTACTGTTTAGAACTTTGAACCATGCCGTCACCTCAAGCTTTTTGATATGAGAAATTCTCTCTCCCTTTAGATTTTATAGGACCCATCAATCCCCCACTTCTGAAGATTATCAGCAACTATATGTTTAACCCACATTTGCCGGTCATAACCATTCTTTTTACGGATCATCAAAAACCACTCTTTTTACACAAAACCCACTGTAAGTGTGGAGAAAACAACCACTGCCAACAGTATTTTAGCAATCAAGAACACTCGATACCCTTCCTAATATACCCGAGAACTGTTTTCGTAGGATACTAGGATTCTAAGAAGAATTCATTTTAACTGGCCTAAGGATGAAGGTATGAAATGGAGGCGACCAGAACAAGAAGAAAATACCCCACACAATAGTTCTTTCCCGTTAATAAGAAAGACTAAAGAGTAGCTCATCCTTTCCTTTGACAGCTGTTTAATTTTGCATGATAAAAAAAAAATTCATAGTTGCTCATGTCCTGACAGTTGCCCCGAGGGAAACAGGTCAACCATTTTTTAGGTGGTTCAATTTGGAGTACTAGTCATGTAAAGGTTGAATTTTTAAACCGAACTACGGTTGAAATTAGGTCTTAGTGCACTTGAAGTGCATGATTTGGCTAATTAATTTAGCTACTCTCCATAAAAAGTTCGCGGTACTATACCATTGACCCTTTTCCCTTTAACAAATTTGACCCGAAATTGACTACATACTCAAAAGTAAAGAGAGCTGCATTTTATGATTGGTCCTGTGTAACCGTAAAAACAAAAAAAAACTGTCCTGGTTACCTTTACTTTGGGTGGATCTTATTTTTGTGATGCGTGATTATGTGGGTGTAAGGTTTAGGAATTAAGATGTCAAGTTACGGGTTACGGGTTGGTCAAGTTATGGTTTTAGACAGTCTCCAATTACTCTCAATTACTACCTCCGTCCCATATTAATTAAGTTACTGTTATAGGGCCTGCGGCCCATGGATGTGCGGTCCATATAGTTATTTAGGGTTTTCCCAGAACTGTATATAAAGGAACCTATGTAATACTATTACAGTTGCTGATCTAATAAGATTATCCCTAAAGTCGTTATCATGCACGAAGCCCTGACCAGAGCTGCGGTTGATTTTTTTTTGATGCGTTACCAGATATTTTTCTTTTAACATAAGAATTTCGTTTTTATGAATATATTAGGGTTCTACGGATGAATAATTATAAAACATAGAGATTTCACCGTTAGATTTCAACGAAATTTGAGTATGTTGTTCTATCTTATGTCAATCATTCATACCAAAAATTTCAGTTAAATCAGGGAATGATGCTATCTTCAAAAACTCTACATGATAATATTTTCCGTTTAGAAAAACCCTAATTTTGAACAGCGCCGTGAGAAATTAATTTTTACAATTTCAACCATTGGATTAAGTTTAAATTTTGGTATGAGTTAGATTATGATCTTATATATCAACTGTAAAAATTTCATTACGATCCACCCATGGAAAGTACCTAAACATATAGGATTTTGATAATCGTGTCTGCAAAAACGAAGCTGTTCTTCAAGACCTGGAAGAGCAAAGAAAAATAAGTACGAGAAGATGATATACACGAAAGCAGGAAGTATTACGTGGGGACCCACTCGTGATAATATTACCCTTGAGATTTACAGATAAAGCCCCATTGGTTCCAATAAGAACACAATTTTCTTCTGAGAGTCTGACATGTGCTGCCTCAAGAGAATCGTAGAGGGACTGCAGATTAACTATCTCTGCCTTGTGCAATTGAGTTTCGTGTTCAATACGGACATTCTCATTATAGACTCCTTTCACCGCGCACTTCCACTTAGCACATGACATCTCATCATTAAGCCTCCTCGAGGTTAACTCATCAACAGTGCGCCTAGCGGTTTCTAGCTCAGCTTTGAGAATATCAAATTCTTCCCTAAAACTAAGATTCTCACGGGAAAGATGAGACACTTGGGAGCGCAACTGTTCGATAGTAATACGATCTGAATCAGGAGTACGACCAGCAAGATGCGCGCGCAACTCTGAAAGTTCGCGGGATGCGTCCGTCAAGGAAGAGGTTTTCCAAGACAATTCAGCCTCAGCCTTCTTCTCATAAGCTCTATAATCCGCGACAGCCCTAAGTCTTTCATGATCAACGTTATGATAAGCTTTTCTACACTATTTTACTACATCACTTTGCTTATTATACCTAAGTTTCACGTTTACTAATTCGAGTGCAAGTTCTTTATTTTGGTTTCGAAGTCTGTTAACCGATTCGCGAAGGGATTGAACTTCACTCGCACCCGCCCCTAGTCAGCAGGGGGGACACTTTAGGTAATGAGCTAGACAGACGCAAAATAAAGCGGGAAAGAAGACGTGAAGTAGGGGTGTACCTTGTTTGGAAGACAACTGAGCGCGAAGATCCTCTAGTTCCTTGCGTAACAACTCGTTCTCCTCAGATGGCATGCGGTTAGATTCAGTCAGTTTAACAATCTCAGGAGTAGTAGGACCAGCCTCAGTGAGATCCCTTTTTATGTCACTAATTTGGACACGGGCTTTCTTTAGCTCTTCCCGTTCGTCAGCAAACAAAAAAGACAACTAGATAGATTTGAACCTAAAGTACTTGTACAACATACAACAGCTGTACTGATATTTCATCAACTGAAAAGACATGTAAGTAATGTCAGCAAGAAACCCGAAGAATGACAAAGCAAGGTAGAAAAGACAGCGGGTAAGGGAATTACCGCGATAAGATTCATCTGGGGGAATAAATATGCCTCACCATCAGCAATGAGTATCATCTCCTTAACACTAAGGTCAAGATCCAAACCAGCAGTAAGAGAAGCGCACCCCGGATCACTAGAACTGCGCCCCCAGCTTTCACGCACATCCTCAAAAGGAGCAGTGGCGGTCTCTTCACGAATACGAGCACTAATCTTCGGCTCCTCCGGTAACGCAGTGGAAGACGAAGATGGAATAGATAGATAACCTCTAGCACGAGCCCAAGCAAACCCGCGTTCATCATCCGACAAGTGAGTCAACAACTCGTCAACATCAACATTCATGCATACACCAGAATAAGAAACGGACTGCGGATCGTTAAGGACCGTAGTCACCACAGGGGATTTCCTACCAGCAGATAGCGGCATCACGGGTTTGTCCCAGTCATCAAAGCCATCCAATATGTCATTGGTTGAGTCAAACTCATCTTCCCCCCCTGCGTTAAAGGAAAGGGATTTGGTTTGAATATGCTCTGTGTTCCCGCGAAAAAGATCATTATGCACTTCAGTGACATCTTGATTAAGATTATCACGGTTTCCCTCAGAGGCATCTTGACTAATATCGCCGTGAGCATGCGCACCCGCGCTTGTTTCATCTTCCGTATCGAAAGGACCCTCCACTGTTGCGGGAATGGAAGGAGACACAGATACGTTTCCGAGAGAACGTTCTTGGGTGGGAGTAACTTCATGATACAAGGACGCGGAGCGCGAAGTATCCTGACGATTGGAGTTGCGTTCATTATCACTCGCACCCTGGTCTTTTGCACGAGAATCTCCTTCCGAGCTCTCGTGTTCCAGACCCTTGGAATTCGACGACTCACTGTCCGTGTCACCGCGACCTTGCTCTATATTTTGTTCTTGTTCTTCAGAATCTTCTTCATCTTGTCCTTCGCCGGAGGGTTGTTCTGCAGCAGAATCTGACGACCGGTCATTCTCCATCACAGATTCAGAAGAAGAATCGGAGGCGACTCATGTTTTTTCCTACTCACCTAAGGAAAAAGGGAAATTAGTACGGGAACCTATGCTCTAAGTAAAGGCACTTAAAAAGCTAAAGAAACCATACTTGAGTATGAGAAGCAGCAGCCTTTCGCTTCTTCTTAGCCGCCGCCAAAATTGAGCCATGCTCAGGAGTGCTGAACTCATCAATATTGACGGGAAAATCTTTCAGGTCCAGCGCGTAAAGACAGAATCCTTGCTTCCTATATGTTCTAGGCTGAGGAAGGGGAAGGGCCGGATCCTCCAAGCTGAAGCCATGCGCCCAGGGACCAATAATCTCACATGGAGTACTGTACAAAATATAATCATGATCATCTTGCACCTTGTCAACTTTGGAAATGCCTTTGGCCTTAGAACCGTCAACATCACTAAGCAAACGCACCTCACCCTTACTGGCTTGTTTTGACGTCAACTGACGCCTTTTTACACCAACACTCCATTTCACCCGTGCGGTAGGCGAGATAAAATCGGCATAGGTCTTGTTGAAATTCTCCGGGGTGTAAGATTCTTGGTCTGAAAAGTCAGGCTTGATTGAAGTTATCTTGGTTTCCTTATCACTACGGCATGCACACTCAGACAACACTCGCCAGAAGCTACCAGTATAAAGGGAAACATGGCGCCAGTCAGACCCTTCTCTATTGCGACCGCACAGAACGTCGTAAAAAAAGTGGTTCGTCTCCTTGGCATCGTACAAGGGGATCCTAAGACCCGCAGCCAGCGCTCCCACAGTGGTCAGGAGGTGGGTATCATCGTACTGGTACTTTATGATCATTTCCAGAGTCATCACATCATCATCGCATTTGACGAACTTGACTTCGAACCTTTCCAGCCCGAACTTCTTCTTGATGTCGTCAATTTTGCAATGTTTAAAGAGTAGTTCTCGGGTTTAATAGTAATGTCTGGATACGAATCAGCCTTCACTGCGTATGACCGTACAAAAGACTCATTTTTCGAAGAAGCTTTATTACTAGGAGAGCGGGGACGTTTCGCGGACGGGACCTTGCCTGAAGTTTTGGACGATGTACGCGCACTTTTCCGCAAACCCACATTCGACTTGGGATTCACATCAACTCCTTTCCCCGCATCAGAAGGAGCAGTGCGGACCATATCTAACTTGGGATTTGCATCAACTTCTTTATCCCTATCAGAGGGTGCAGTGCGGGCATCCTTAGAAGATTTGCCAACAATGCGAGAACGTGAATCCTTCACTTCACGAGATGGTCCAGTTTTGGCAGCAGATTCCAGTCGATCACCTGCGGGAATTGACTGAGATTTACTAGAAAGTTTCGACACGCGGTTCAAAGGCGATTTCTGTTCATCACAGGAATAGCGCGCTCTATCTCCTTCACGAGATTGGTCATGATGGTAGTCATCGCGAGAACGACAGACACCACTTTGGTCACCTCCACGAGACCTATCTTTCTTAGAATCATCACGGGAATGACCCTCTTTGTGCCTATCTCGAGAGCGATCACTTCGATGAGCATCAGGAGAAGGCCTAGGTTTTTCTCCCGCACGAGGACTGCGATCATGACGATCCTTATGCGGACGCGGATTCTCTTTCGCCAGAGAAGACATGACACTCTACATCAATAAACCACCACGGGATCAGAAGGCTAACGATAGCAGGGAAAGAGCAAAAGATAAAAACCCGCGCGGAATTTCGGCTTATGACGAGTAACAGGGGCAAGTATGTATACATACTTTGTGTCAAGCATATGTTACCCGTCATAACCCCAAATCCCACAAACACAACAACGTACAAATTACGAGCAAGATGTTCCGACACGGACAACATGAAAAGTATAAAGCATTGCATCCAAACGCATACTCGCAGACACACATAAGATCATATGGTGGATTCAGTCGGAACACGCATATCCATGGAAGAAGCAAACAATAAGGTGAGGCAAAAACCCTAATAAAGGTACTAACCCAAAGCTTTAAATTCAGCAGTCGATTGGGGTTCAGATCACATGAACCAACTCAACCACAATCAATCAAAGCAAGGACAGACGTAAGAAAAATTGAAAGCAAACAGTCGATTGCCAACAAACAAACCCCCTACTAGCAGGCCATTAATGAAAGCCAAAATTGAAGACAAACATGACGAAAAAAGGAAGAAAGAGACGGCATACCTGGACGAAATTGAAGACGCGACAACAATGGGCAGAAGGACAGTTGCAGGTGTATTAATGGCAGATGGGAGTATTTCAGAAAAATACAAGAAAAGAAGAAGAAAGAGACAGAGAAGAAGAAGATAAAAGGGGAAATAAAGTGATGTTTGACTTATGTTTCTTTCGAGTATATATAAACATTGAAGTCCACTACCCCACAAATCTAGGAACGGTTAGACAAACGTGTGAATATGGAAAGGCAGCAATATTTTCATTCCGATTCTTCCCCTAGGAGAATTCGAAAAGAAAGGGGCAAACTGTAATAGCACATTTGTCGTTGTACACGTGGCAAGATCTGAAGGTGGTAGTAACTTAACACGATATAACAGCGAGCACCGCAAAGAGGCCAAAAGCTACTTTTTCGGATCTCGAGTCAATTCAAAATCAACGGTCAAGATAAGGTCAGACCCAGCTGGAGGCGGTGGGACCGTCCGAGGGTGGATGAGACGTGGCAGTTGCATTGCATGCAACGGATCTGTGTACGGCCAAGACGTGGCACAACCACAGCCAAGTATTATCAAGGAAGGGAACGCGGTCCCCCAAGTCCGTGCGAAGATGATACAAGTCCATAAACCCGCATACCCGCATAATGAAGGACCGCACGAATTGATCTATGAACAGTGAATATACTACAAGTTCTATAAATACTTGACTCCTCCGATTGAAAGATGGGTCGACAAAAAAGAGGAGAGGGAGCTAGAATAGGAGAGAGAAGGAATATTTATTAAACTTATCCTAGTCTAGAAGTAAGAACAAACTAGAATCACACAATTGTAATTCCGATCAATCACCCAAAAATACTTTATACATCTTCAATGATTCTCCTGTATGAGTTGAGAAGTTCTTTCATTAACGTGTTTACATGTCAGGTTCAAGCTATATGAGTCATGATTCCATTAATTTAACAGCATAACCGCAATCTATTTTGTATCTTATGTCTTTACACCTTGATAAGCATGCAGATCCCGCAATCAGGCATTCCGTGCGGGATCAATCAGATATTTTCATATTGATCTACAAATGTGATAAACCTAAGCTAATCTGTAATATGTTGACTATTGCTGGTATCTCCCGAAATGAGATAATCCATAATGGTTTTCTTCAAAGTTATATCTTGTGATATCATTATTGTATCACACTCACATGTATGCTGCGATATTGATTGTGAGCTCATGATCTAAACCAATAGATTTTTGTGCTCACACATTACTAAAAAGGACACGTGTGCTCCTTATGCATGAAGGGAAGGACACATGTTAGCAGTGCCAGTGAAGATGTCTTTTGATTCCTGACATGGTCAAATTGTTTGACTACAAAATCAATTTGGTTAAAGCTTACTAGTGCTTTTCTCATTTATATCGGTCTGCTTTCATAATGAACTTTACTCTGTGTGTGTACTTACGGCACGGGCTATTTGGCAGTAGCTTATCTCGGAGGACATTTTTCTTAATGCTGAAGTGGTAATCACCCTCCATTTATTTTCATAAAAGGTAAATATTCCTTTTCATTTGCCTGAAGAATCATTTGGTTTTACCAAACAATTAACCTCAAAGCAATATTTTTGGGTATTCTTTACATTTCAGGTTTTCCATGTAAAATAACCCAATAGCATGAAATAGAACCTTCGGTCGTTGTAATCCATATGAAAAAACAATCATGTAAGCAAAAATAAAAGCTTGTAAGCAGTTAATATTCCAATTCCCAAGCTATCTATATTTGAAAATGTATGAACGGTATTTCCTATTTGCATCCGTAAGATTTTCAGAATATATGCCTATTTGCATAATTATTACAAAAAGGTTAATCACATTCCAAAAACAGGCTACTTAACTCGACCAACTAACAAAAGGTCATATATTGCTTCTTATTTACTAGACTGCCATCATTTGGGTGGACAAAATGTACACTCCTTGGATTGTCCAGCCATTGTGACTAGCCAACATCACCTAGCCAACCTAACCATCGCGCCTTAAGCCTAACCATCTAACCATTTCACCTCTTTTATCATCGCTCAATCTCTCTTCTTGGTCCGTTCCTTCAGCGGCGATTCTACGATTCTAGGGTTCTTGCTCCCCTTTCAATCTAGGTTTAATATCTCTCTAGATCCACCACCATAAACCATAACCTAACTCGTTTTCCTTTTACTCATTTCTCTGTTAACTAATGCTTGATTTAGGGATCATATTGAACTCGGATTTGGGTTCATTTCTAGGTCAAAAACCCTCATTTTGGATTACCAATCTATCCAGGTAAAGTAGTATGGTATAATTGGGGTTTTTGTTTTTGTAATTCAACTTCTGGCTGTTATTTCTATGATAATAATAATTGGGGTTTTTGTTTTTGTATGCTGAAAAATGGATCTGATACATTCTTGTGCAGTTTCAGTTTTAGTGAAAAATGGGTTTGTTGATTTTGTAAGTTTCTACTTTCTACAAGTTGATGCATAGTATGTTCTGCTTTGTTGGTAGAGTGAACAGTTTATGGACTACTAAGGGGACAATTTGGTTAATTTCTAGGTCAAAAAACCTCATTTTGGGTTACTAATTTATCCAGCTAAATAGTATGGTTTTTGGTTGCAATTCAGCTTCTGGCTGTTATCTCTATGATAATAATTGGGGTTTTTGTTTTTGTATGCTGAAAAATGGGTTTGTTGATTTTGTTAGTTTCTAGTTTCTAAAAGTTGATGCATAGTATGTTCTGCATTGTTGGTAGAGTGAACAGGTAATGTTTATGGACTACTAAGGGGACAATGGGGTTTTAATGGAGTGATGATATGTTGCAGTGAAATGTGGTTATAGTACTTTGCATTTATTTGTAATTTTGAGTTTGCCAGGGTTTCTTGCTAGGAATAAATGCATAGGTGGAAATGCAGGTAATTAGGTATACTACATTCAGAATAAATGCAAGGGTATAAATGCATGGGTTTTTATGGGATTTCTCTGGGTGTAACAGTTTTCCTTGATAGGAATAAATGCGTAGGTATACTACAATCAGTTTCCAATTACTTAATGTTCTCCTGTTATTTCATCATTTTTTTGTGAAGCGAATTACGCAAGGTGGAATGGGAATGGGAATAAGGAGAAAGATAGGTGGGGAGGTTGATCAAAATTCAGCAGGGTGAGATTCTCTATTTACATCTTCTTACAGACATTATACATCGTTTTTTTCCCTTGTTAATACTTTAGAAATTTGATTCTCAATTTATATAATCTCCCTGTATTAAATGCACAAGGCAGTTCCCTGTATATAATTTACCAGATGTGCCAAAGTACAAACGCATTACTGAAGACGATATTAGTATTTACCTGAAACAACCTTGTTAGGAAGTCATACACATGTATATTCATGAATTCAGTAGCTATAACAGAATATAAAGTTTTCCAAACTCTCATGGCATAAGTGCACTGAACAAATGTGTTCCATGCTATCTATTCCGGAATCACGTCAATGACAGTGAGAAGAGGTATTAGGGAGAATTCGAGATACTCTGTCACTGGTATTAGAACACATGTTGATTCATTTTCCTACTAAAAACAGGGAAATGTTAAAACATCGGTTAACGTTCTGTTTTTGGTGGTACTTGATGTTTCAACAAATACCCGTAACACTCTATTTTGCAATAAAAATTACAGTCTGCGTATAACAGCCCTGATATATATGTAAGCATGAGATTTCAGCTTCACAAAGTGATAAAATCTACTACTAAAGTTTATTCTACTGGTAGCAATATGTATTCTGATGTGACGTGACTG
>JAJJMA010176401.1:0-13318 GCA_023529015.1 Papaver nudicaule
CGTCTCCGTCCAGGACGATCTGCTAAACCATCATTACCACGACTGTTTTCCTGTACAGAACGTCTTCCTCTAGGAAGATCTTGTGTTGGAACCACCACTGGTCCTAAGCGTTCGAACACAGATCGACCTCTCTAGTTTCGATTTTCGTTTTGACTACGATTAGTATTGGATGTTGACCTCCCCTGCCTTCTGACGTTTCGCCAGTGTTGTAATTCATTGTACAGATGCTGCATAAAATAAGGCGTTGGTTCAGGATCTGGACTAGAAGTCGCAGACCTCCCACCCTCATCATCAGCATCAAGATCATCGTATTCATCACCATAATAGTTTCCAGCGTCAAAATCATCGATGCTGCTGTTGCTGCCATGTATCCCCAACCAGCTCCTGTTGCGACGTTTTCTTCAGGATACTGGAATCCGTCAGGTTGGTTCCAAGGATGTTGATGTCGCGAGCTGGGTGCTGATGATGCTGAGTATTCTTCGATTCTGACCATCTTTCTTTCTGAAAAAGGAGATTTGCTTTCTAGGGTTTATCGAACTCCCCTTAGTCGGCGCCAATGTTTGAACCCGAATACAAAATTCCATCACAAACACAATAACTGGTTGTTGTAGAATGCAGAAACTGTAAATCTGGATCTCTGGTTGCAGTCTTCAATCTTCACACGAACAGATTTGGGATGGAGGGGGGTACCTGCAGAAAACCCTCCGATGCTAAAGTCAGTAGGTGTTTTGCACAGGTGAATATGTATGAGAAATATTGCGTACCTTTTGCTGATCCCGACCCCTCTATTTATATGGTTGGTTTTTTAGGTCAAACCCTAAATTCGAGATTAGGATTACCTGTGATTACTTGGACTGCAAGTCTTCCGGAACTTTCCAGAATCTTCTCCTAAAAGGCAGCTTTCTTAACCTACAAGGGTTTCCAGAATGTTCCAGAGTAGTCCAAAGTGGACCCACAAACCCACTGGAGCTGGGCCACGCTAAAGGGCTGGATGAGGGCCTGCAAAATAGAAGGAGGACAGAATTGGGCCAGACGGACCGGGCCTAAAAGACTTGGGCTAAAAAGCCTAGGTCAAATGGACCGGGGCAAAAACGACACGGGCAAAATGGACCGGGGCAAAAACAACATGGCCCGAATGCCCTGCCACGTGTCAACGCGGGAAATGCCGCCGGCTTCGGCTGTCGGTCACGGCCGCCGGCAATGCCTCGTGGCGCCTCCAGTAGCCGCCACGTGTTCCTGTCCTCAGCAGCCACGTGGCCCTATCCGGCTCTGCCACGTGGGCATATCCACCTGCTGCCACGTGTCATTCAGTGTCCACTGACCGCTGACATGGCCTCTGCCACGTCACCCGTATGTTTACGTGGCTACCTGCCACGTCACCTGTCCGCTTACGTGGACGCCTGCCACGCCTCTCGTTTGCTGACGTGGCGCTGGCGTGTAACTGCCACATCATCCCTTACTGCTGACGTGGCATCTTCCTTTGGGGAATTTCTATATTTCCACCCCACACCTCCTATGTTTAGTGTTTGGGTGCCTATGTCACTATACTTAGCCAATATAGGGCGTTTGGGCACCTGCATCAAGGCTGCCTAGCGAAACATAGTATTTGGGACCTTTATTGCTCTAATTAGCCAATAAAAGAGTGCCAAAATACTAGGGTACAAACAAGTTTATATTCCTTCGGCAAAAGTAAAAACAAGTTCTCACAAGGAATCAACTAATCTAGTCTACTAAGAAACGAAAACAAACAAAGACTTAACTCTGTTCACTTCCAGTGGTGTTTTCTAACTCTTCAGAACTGCTCCAAACTGCCAAGGTCAGATCCATCCTATATTTGAGATCAGGATGTTTTGAAGCAAGTAGATCGAGTTGTTTCTGTAGACAAGTAACATTATCTTCAAGACGTTTCTGTCTTTTGATAATGGTGTGAAGTAGGTTCACGACTTCATTGTTGTTGTTGTTTTTGTGAGTTTCTTCTGCAGAATGACTTGATTCTTCATCACCCTGGTTATCACTATTCTTGCGTTTGTTAACATTAGTTAACATTTTGCAAATAGAGCTGTCAATGAGCGGCTGAGGCTTACCTAGCAGTTTGCCCGAGGGTTTAACATTGTAAAGATCGCAAATCCTTCCAATGAGACATGAAAACCCAAGGTTTTTGCCATTACGAGTCATTACCCTCATATAATATATAATCATATCACACAAGTTTACTTCTCGTTTGCTCTTTAAATAGTAAACCAATTCTGCAAAGTCGTGACTCCACACAGAGTTGACCATCATGGAAGGACATAGGTTAGCAACACCAAGCTTCCCAAAGGTTCTCAACTCTACAGATAGATCTTCTGTTGGAAACTTGCGATCCCAAGGAACTTCTCGACCTATCAGTTTCATGGAAATATCTTCATTGGTTGGTCTCGAGTTCACAGGTCTAGGTAGTGTAATACCTTGATTGGACAGACCTGTGAGAGATGCTATGAGATCACAGTTTACATCCATTACTGTTTTCCCAACCATTGTTTTAAATCTTAAGTTTTCATCATTGGTTCCATGAATGTTGGCATAAAACTCTCTGACCGTTCCTTCATAAGCTTTTCCATGACCATCAAAATATATTGCCCAAATTAAAGGATCTTACATATTTTACCACATCTTCAAACCTTGTACTATCAACAAGTTTTCTTTCTACAATGAGAGGCTTATCTTTGATGGTAAGATAATGATTATATCACTCTTTGTCATAGAAAGTGATTCCCAGAGATGGATCACGGTGATAGTTGTTTTTCTTTGATGTGGAGCTCTCTCTTGGCGGAGTAAGGGGATTTGCCATTTTCTTTCCTCTAGTTCTTGTCATAATTCCACACAAGCTTGATTCAAGAAACGTATTCAACCCTTACAGACGTTCTTGAAGTGAATCGTAAACAGATCTGGAAGACTTGTCGCGATTCAGGAGAATTTCTGATACAAAAACCTAGGGCAGCGGTTCCCGAACCGTACGGAGGCAGAATAAACTGTCTCTGTGTGGTGCAGTATCTCGGATATGTATAGGGACTGCAGACCCAAATCTCGAGATTCTAGTTGTATCAGAATTCGGATTTACTTAAAAATCCAAGCTTCACCTTAATACAAATTCCTTTCGGCATGGGACTCCTAAGAGTTTATACAAAACTGAAATTGTATGTGTTTCCATTTTAGGAAACTATGGTATTTCCCTTTTTGAGATAATATTGACAAGTTATTTTCTCAAGGGTACAAATTCTCCATGATTTTGATTTTGAGAGCTACAAAAATCAAAATTCATTTATCTTGCTGGAGCAATGGCTCGACACACAAGTATTTTACCTATAAACCCAAAAATACTAAATAAATCTACAAGAATCTACACCTACTTCCCTACACATTTTTCTCACCACACAAGTAGGTACATGATGAGAAAATTCTGTCATGGATTTTAGGGAGAGTAGACGTGAGTATATGGATACTCACAGATCTCAGGATGACAATTGCCATAGTGAGATGAATTCTTGCCTTGGGTTTCCTTTGGAACATAGTCTTTTGCCTTTCCTTTCCTATGTTTAACCGAAGGGGTACTCATGAGATTAGAAGCATGCTTTGGAAGTTTTAAATTCCTTGACACAAAAAGTTGGCACTCTTTGTCCATGTGTCCAAGGTTTCCGCATTTAAAACATCGTGTATTAGCAAGCTTACTTCTTTGTTCCTGAATTTTTTCGATGTATTCTACAAGCTGACATTAAGATCTTGGAGGAGTCGGCAGAGTATGTTAACTCAAAATCTTTCAGGATCAATAAGTTCCATGAGTTCTAATTTCTCGAGTGTATGTAGTCGCATGATTTCATTGCGATGATCCTCGAGCATATTTCCAAGCTTATCAGAACCCAACACATTCTGAATTAAGCGTTGTATTCTCTGGTATATTAAACTGGCGGTAGAGATAAACCAATTTTTTATGTACGCCATAACTCACCAACCTCGATAAACACAGACAGTTACGTCTTTTATGTGTTCACCGGCTCTGATACCAATTGAAAAAGCAGGGGTACCGAAATACTACCAACTTTTCGTTTGGGCTCGTGAGTCTTATGGTCAGATCTGGACGATCTCAAAAATCAATATTCAAATCTGTATAACCTGAGTTTGGATCACAATTGATCAGTCCGACACAAGACAAGGTCTTGGTAAATCCAATGGATGGATTGGGGACAACGATCAAGTTATTAATAACGTACTTCTTGTGTTTGCTTTAATTATATAATCAGAGAATATAATGCGGAAAGTAAAGCACACAAGACACCAGAGATTTTTTTAACGAGGAAACCACAACCTGTAGAAAAAACTCGGGACCTCGTCCAGATTGACCACCTCATAGTACAAACTGTCTACAAACACTAGCCTACTACAAGACTTCGGGCTGGGATGTAGCAGAGACCAACTCAAGCCCTCCAAGCGAATCGGCTAGTGTCGCACTCCTTACGTCTCTAAAAACCCCACAGATCGCCACACACTTGATTCCCCCAGCTGACGTCCTTTACAGGCCTAGGAGTTGCTTTAACCGCTGTTAAAGGCTTCTGTCAATAATTCCGGCTTTGCCACCTCAATTATCAACTGTATGTTTGAATTGTCCTCTATCAGTTTGACATACACAAAGTGACTTCCTTCGGATTACTCCAGGTCATAGGGAAATCTACTTACAAGCGGGGGTTGACAAGTAAACCGAGTAAACTATGCCCAACTTGTCTCTACCTCAGTTGTACACAAAGAATCACTTAAGAAACTTATACAACTGGAGCTAACTAGGTCTTACAACACCGAGTGCAGCCATGCGTTGCTTCCTTTCGAAACCCTGTGTGTAACGTATCAGTTCTTGAATGGCCTTATATCAGAAGAGAAGGATCGTATAATAGACAAGAACGTGACCAGGTTACCAAGGTTACAGGTTACTCCAATTTCAACCACTAAGGTCTCAATCTCCTACATGTGCTTCCCAACTCTCAAGAGAAGTATTTATAGCCGTTAGGTAATTTCCACAGAGGAACTGCTACCTAATAGAGGATGACTATACCACAACAAGCATTAACCGAAGTGAAAAGAGTTTGCGATCAATTCCACAGAGAAATCTCACGTATGCTTGATGCTTGCGATTTTTCGTCCCATAACCCTCTATTTATAACACTCAATAAGATAGGTTGCTTAGGATAAAGCAACTAGTTACTTGTCCCACAAGTTTAGGAAACCCTAACTTGCAACCCAAGTAAACAGAGATTTATCTCAATTGGAATTCATTAAACATTTATCTGCCAAGTGTTTTGTTAGCTCAAAAACACTTCAAGATAGAAATCCAACAGACCAGAGATAATCTTTATCTTGACTCATTGAGATTCGTTAAATGGACCACAGAAGATATTTCCTGATAACCAAGTCCAACTAAGAGATAAAGGAGTCAGAGTTTAACCCGTGTGAAAATCCCAGAGAATATTCACCGTGGACGGTTCGCAAACCGTCCTTCTGAATTCCGGCCAGATACATCATGTCTGTGGTTCACGTACATGTACGTGTACAAATTGATGCATTGGAACTCATGAGAAAATCCCAAGTCACTATTCACAAACAGGTTCGTGAACCGCCTTAATTCAGAATTAGGGTTTAACTGGATCCGCTGGAAGTTCTGGGCTGGGCCAGTACTTAGACGTGTTAGAGGCCCTCAACTATAATCCACTGGACTCTTGCTCAAGAGTACTCCTTTAGATTCACCCATATCCTACAAGTGATTTGCAAGCAAACCATTGCTATGGAAAGATGGTATCGAATCTATCTCATGCATTCTTGTAACCTTAGTATTCATGGGAACAAATAACAACATAACACATGGTCGTATAGACAAGAATACGATCTCAATCGCTATTATATCTCTACTAAAGTATCTGACTATTTCGAAAGATAGAATAAGTAGAATAGAAGAATTTCCATAATAGTCATAACTCCTACTAACCTTTTGTCGATGAAGAATAATTGATGTCTTATTTGTCTTCACAGTCTTCGTCTTCAAGGCCTCTACTACTTTGTTTATATCCCAATTCCGAAATCTAAACTCTAGTAGGCTAAATCAAGATTGTGTTTTGACACCTAAAACTGACAACCAGCTTGACATACCGACGCTAGTGGGTTTGACCGGATAATGCCCTAACACATATGAAGGCCATTGCCCCGCTTGCAAAAATGTACTACCCAATGAGAGATCTTCTGCATAGTTTTGTTCTTTTGAATGAGCAGAATGTTGTGAGGCAGTAGATCTTCCATATGACTTCACGAGCTGCAACCCCCCATGACCATTGTCGTGACATATAATCATGGCATTGTTCCTGTAATGCAAAAATAGAGACATTCAGTTGAACATTCAAGCGAATTTAAAGTGAAAATACAAACAAATGTAAATTTACTTACCAATGTCATACCAAATGTAGACCAATCATACGGACACTGATGCATTGGAAGTTCCACTCGTTGTTCAACGCCGACTTCATGGCAATTAGTAAAGTGAAGTCTATCTCCGGCAACTGCGGCATGTGCTGATGTGTATCATATGTGTAGCTCTGTGACATCAGGTTATCCGACGCATGATCGCGAAGCACATTGGGAGGAAGAGATGACCTACCCACTGCTATGTGATCGACGTTCTGTGCATGGTATGGCTAAGTGATAACCTCCAACACTATGGCGACTCCACCACCGGGTATATACTTCAGGTTCGAGTCGTTCGACTGCATAATAGCGATCGGGGCCTACACCTACAATCTCTCTGTCTTCAACTTGTTGTAGTTGTGGAGGATTTGCTGGGATTATAGCCACACCTACTATCTGCCTCTGGAATCTCTCAGCCAAGTAGACACTAGTTCTGGTGTTTTGGTTTTGCATATCGTAAACAAAACTCTCCTCCTGGATAACTGAAATGTTGCATCATAAGCCTCTCCTTGACCAAACACTGTCTATCCATGGTTACCAATTACATGGACGGGAAGATCTGATGTCAATCTGTTCTCTTGCGGTGGAGCACTGACCTCTTTTTTTATCTTTCTTCCTTGACTTAACTTTTTCCTTCGTGAACAGAAGCATCTTTGGGAAAACATCCTCATGTCGTCCAGGCTCTGACTCTGTAAGTAAGGGTTGCAGGTTGTGGAAATAGTAGTAGTACCAGTATTCAAGTACCGTAACCATGCCACATCTTTATCGTCACACGAAGACCACTCATCAAGATATTTATAGTTATTTCCCAAGGAAGCTATACCCCGATCATAATCCCCAACTTGATCTAAATTTTGGAACAATAAAACCCAACGTTTATCTACTTTTCCACTAGAATTTGTAAAAAGAGAATTACCCAAACACCAAAGAAAGAACATCTGTATCAAATGCTCTGCACAATGAGTATTAACCAGGTCTTTTCTACTTACAATGTAGGCTATCAAGGTACCAAGGGATATTAGGTTTCCTGAATCATCCCATGTACCAAACGTAGGCAAATTATCAAAATATATATATTTAGATCCTTATACTTCATTCCATTCGGCAACTGCGGCATACTTAGTTGACGTTTTGAAGGGTCACCAGTGGGAATGCTAGTTAACATATACCAATCTACTGGAAGGAGCCCAAGCTCAAACTCCTTAAAATGAATGCTCTTGGTTTTCTGCCACCATCTCTCGGCTACAGCTTCCACTAAGCCTATATCCGCATTGGAGAAATCAAACTTAAAAACACTAGAAAACCCGCAATTATCAAAGTATCGTTGTGCATCAGGATTGTCTTTCACGACAATTTCATATAACTTGCTTATCCCGTTCAAACTACCTCTAAAGTTGGGTTCCCGATTTTTAGATAATTTCTCTTGACATCTATGTCTCACACCAGGTAAGTTTTTCGCCAATCCTACCTCTAACAAATCTAGGTGTTCTTGTTGCACAATATTCATACTACAATCAAAAATGAAGGAAAATTCATCACACTTTAAATCATTTTCATCACAATTTAAATCAAATGAACATACTAAATTTCAATCATACTCTCAATTTGAATGAATTACATCATACCTAGCAACGGGAATTCCAATCATATAATCATTTTCATCATACTAATTCAATTTCAATCTTACATTCATTTTCATCATACTAACTCAGTTTAACCCTAATTTAAACATGAAAAAATCTAAATTTGATTATTTTTTTTCATCTAATACTTAAACTATCTACAAAACATTAATACACATATATATTAATCATCAAGTTCAATCATAAAATCATCAAAATCAAATATCAAGAAAATTAAAAAACTAAAGTTTAAAAATCATACCTTGGCCACAATTGTTGATGAAAATGAGTGAAATTTGGGGCAAAAGATAGAGAACCGAATTTGGAACAAACCCAAGGAACTTCACAAAACAATCTACAACGGAAGATTTTTTACATGAATTTTTCGGTTTTGTGTGAAGAAGAAGAGAATGAGAAGAAAAATGGAGGAGAAGGGAGTTTCTGTCGATTTTGTAGTTGTTTCCTTCAGCGTTGAATGGTTCAGCGCTTTCAACTGGCGTTGACGATCAAGCGCTGAACCATTCAGCATTATATGGAATATGCGAATAATGATGAATGGTTCAGCGCTCAGCGCTGAATGCTTCAACGTTTTGACATCCAATCTCTCCAAACCACGAGATCCCCTTTAGGCTACTATCTAACGTGGATGTCCAATCTAGTATACTAGATTGGTGTGTCAGTATAAAATCTGTTATACCTAACAGCCATTAGATTACAACATACATTTACTAATTTAGAGAGTTATTCTAGTGTCGATCATGATAACGAGATAAGCTAGGAACAATATCGAAATAGACTAAGACGTATTTGAAAACAAGATGAAGAACCTAATATCCAAAATGTTATTTCTTTGATTATAACTACATGGATGTTGAGCTTAAGACCTGGGGAGATTCATACTAACCTATTCTCACTCAGACGCCCCAAGACTTATCAAAAAATCCAACCCTTACAAATGAACCCGAGCTCGCCCTTTATAGATCGAACTACAAGTGGATGACAGCTAATAAGACAAAATACACAATCGTGGTGGTGTCAAAAGTTGTCGAGTAAGTCGGTGGGTTCTCAAGAGGTCCTCGAAGTGGCTGTTATTTCGTTGTTCTTCAATATCTCGAGGCGCTCGTCCTTTCGAGGGTACTTTGCTCCTCGTTGTTCTACAAGCCTTCGATGTATTCCTCCCTTCATAATATACTACGAGCTATGGTTCTTATGAGTTATTCAGTGCTTTGAGCTTAGTCTTCTCTTTAGGTGCTTCTTCCTTGTGAGGCTGACACGTGTCTCGATAGTTTTGTGCCCCTACGACTACATGTACCTCATCTTTGTGCCCACTTCTCGAGGACTTTTTAATAATTGGCATCAGGGCTTTGGCGTCAAGGCCTTTAATTTTATTGCGTCAAGGCACTAGGGGAAATATGGCATCATGTCCCGTTCGTTTATATGGCATCGAGGCCTTAGGAGATGTGCCTAATAAGGTAGGAATTTTTCCTAATCGAGTAGGATCTAGAGTTTGGATCGAGATAATAGTGTTTTCCTAATCAGGTAGGACTTTTGCCTAATCGAGTAGGATATGAGGTTTGAATCGAGATATAACAGGTCAAGCTGTTTTCTTTATTTATTCATCTACTAATGACAATCGAAATGCTTTGGTTACATATGGAAATTTAATTAAGATGCTTCAAATTCTTTCCTTCGACTGGTGTGCTCAATCTATGTCCTTCAAGGTTGACCAAGTTGTACTTATCCTTTCCATGCGCTTTTTCGATGACGTACGGTCCTGTCCAGAATGGCTCTTCCTTGGAGATTACCTTTTCGACACTATGCGAGCTTACTTTGTTTACTGTTTCTTTCGATGATGTTGTTTTGTTGTTTGCTAACATGAATTGTTATCTGCTCTCGAAACACTGATTTTTTCCTTTATTAGTAGAAGTTGTAGCTGGTTTGGAGGTTGCCTTTGTGTTTTTCATGGTGCTTCTATCCATCCTTGCTTCAACTTCAGCAATGAATTCCTTGACGCTGGACGCAATTTTTTTCAGGTGCTTGTTTTGACTTGCGAAATCATGCTTCGAACCCTCTCTCTGCTGGATGTCAATCTCGTTACAGACACAAGCTTCAACATGATCTCCCATTATTTCTGCAATTCCGAGCGGGGTTAGGCATCAAATTCTTTTATGGAGTGTGGAAGCTACCCCCATTAAACTCTGTAGCCAAGGCCTGCCCACAATCGCATTGTATGGACAATCAATGTCAACCACACGGAATGATATTGGTAGTTCAAGCTTTACTACGTAGATTGTTAGAGATAATTCCCCTCTGGGCATCGAAGGTTTTCCGTTAAAACCAAAAACATTGTATGTCGAGGGCACTAATGCAGCATCCTTTCCAAATAGCTGGTCATGAGTCTTGCCGAAGAGTATATTGACGGAACTGCCAGGGTCTACCAGTATTCTTGGCATTGCCAATTTTTCGTTGTGAAAAGTTATGACTAATAGGTCGTTGTGTAATCTTCCTCCATCTGGGATGTCCTCCGCAGAAAAGAAGACTGGTGCTTTCTGCCATACTTCGAGAGGTTTATTCATTGATACATTCATTATCTCTTTCCATTCGAAATCTCTCTTATGGATTCTATCTGTAATGTTGCTTCTGAAACTACATTCGCTGACCTCTGCGTGCACTATCGAATTACAATCGTTGAATCTTGGAATATCTCAATCAATTGTTATTACATATGCCTCATGTTTCTTATCTTCTTTTGGTTGTGGCTGATTTGGAGGTGGGTTCGGCAGTTCTAGAAGATGGTTGAATTTTCCTCTCGAGATGAAGTAGTGAACTTGGTCTTGTGTCGTGATACACTTCTCAGTGGAATGCCCACAAAATTTGTGGAATTCACAGAAATCCCTCGAGTTCCTTGTGTGCGGTGGTTGATTTCTCCTACTTTTTGGATATCAAATCTCTCTTGCTGATTCAGACTGCTCGATACTTCGTAGGGCTACTTCGAGGGGTACGCTGAGCTTCAGAAGCTTCATGTATTGAAAAGGAAGAAATCCTGGCCTTAGTACTCCGAACTTTTTGCTTGGGTAACCCCCCTTGCATCCTCTTCGCGAATCACTGGTTCTGTTGTCATTATATCTTCTGTTATCATTGTATCTATCTGCCGTCATTGAATTTTCTTTCGCTTCCATATCGCCCATCATCGTTCTGTCGTTCTCTTTTTGAGGAATCCCCCGCTTGATTGTTTGCATATTGATCTTGACTTGTTCCGAATAGTACTTTCTTCAAGGGCTCCACAAGCCTATTGACGTTATCTCGCTCTTACAAGGATAAATTGTTTATCGAATGCACTTATTTCGAGATACTTGCTCTTTGATTTCTTCCAATGCAATTCGCTCCCTTTGGTATTTTCGAAGATCCTGCAGTGTTTCAACGTTTTCCGAGAAAAGTTTTTCGTACAAAGGATGTTCTTTATCGAGTGCATTCAAGTAGGCTCGGACTTTGTCCTTTTCTGTGGCACCATTCCCCACTTCCACGCATTGTGTCGTCCATCTCTCTGTCAAGCTTTTAGTAGATTCTTTGTGAAAAGACGAGGGTACCGAGTACACCACCAATCTTTTATTTTAGCCCACCTATAAGTCAAATCTTGAATGGTTCATGTACTCAAGAACTCAAGAACAAGATCTCCTTCAGATCTGATTGATTCACACAAGGGAGTCAATACAAGAATCTGAAAGGCTATGTCAACAACCAAGTACGATACTTTAATTATAAATGATAAATCAAATATAACGCGGAAGTAAAGTACACACAAGATTTTGTTAACGGGAAACTACAAACTCGTAGAAAAACCCTGGGACCTAATCCAGTTTTGAATACTCTTAAGAATTAAGCCGCCAACACACCTACTCTCAGACTTCGGACTAGCTGGTGCAGACAATATGACCTTAATACGACTATTAGTCACAAATATTTCCCCTCAGTATTCCTACGCCTGCAACCACATCAAGGTGGTCACGCACATGTACTCCCTAAACAGACGTCCTTTACTGTCTTACGCAAGAGTTACCTCACAACACGTCGCGAGGACTATCGCTACCCGACCTCCAATCAGACGATTACAACCTTATGGACAACAACCAAATAGCGGCAGGTCAAATCGCTTGATGATATCCTTGGTAACTAACAGATATTTCACAGAAGTCGTTTTACACCAAAAGCGAGGATATTTAAGTTTACTTGGTAATAAACCCTTCGAGATATCGATCAAGGTTTCAAAACTAAAACTCCCGAAAGAGCAACCTTGGCGTCCCAGTTGGAATCAAGCAGATAGCTGTAGCAAGTACAATATGATATGACCGTGAAGAACATTGTACTTGCAAAGAACAAATCTAATAACAACAATCTTGATTCCACTCAATATCTATAGTTTAGGCACACAAACCGAAAGCGGCTTGCTGACAAATCCAGGTTAATAGATAAATAGTATGCTCTAATCACAACGATCTTGAGTGGCCTTATTGCAGTAGAGAAGGACCATGTAAATAAACAGGATCGCAAGGTTTGATAGACGTGATAGAACATAACACAAGTACAATACAAAGAAGACTAGTAAACATAAACTAGTTTCCCGTAAGAGGTACTTCTAGGATTCTCGATCCCTAGAGAAGACTTTCACGCAATTCTAGACCGAGAGCAAAAGCTCAAAGGTAACTGAAAAGAAAAGCGGCAAACCCAAGCTTACAATTCCGAAGAAGAGCTTGGCTAGAGGGATAAAGATTTCAGGAGAGATACCACAAGATGACTCAAATATAATGCGGAAGTAAAGTAAAGTACACACAAGATTTTGTTAACGAGGAAACTACAAACTCGTAGAAAAACCCTGGGACCTAGTCCAGTTTTGAATACTCTTAAGAATTAAGCCGCCAACACACCTACTCTCAGACTTCGGACTAGTTGGTGCAGACAATATGACCCTAATACGACTATTAGTCACAAAGATTTCTCCTCAGTATTCCTACGCCTCCAACCACAGCAAGGTGGTCACGCACATGTCCCTACGTAAACAGACGCCCGTTACTGTCTTACGCAAGAGTTTCCTTACTGCCCATCGCGAGGACTATCACTACCCGACCTCCAATCAGACGATTACAACCTTATGGACAACAACCAAATAGCGGCAGGTCAAATCGCTAGATGATATCCTTGGTAACTAACAGATATTTCACCGA
>JAJJMA010176404.1:0-15563 GCA_023529015.1 Papaver nudicaule
GGTCAATGTAGCTATGGCTAAATATCGTGAACTCAATAACCGGGAATTCATGTTTGTTGAGTGTTATGAAAGAATGAGGAGATACAAGGCGGCGTTATGAAATGTTAGAGCAGTGTCATGGTATGTTTAGTAGATTAATTGTTGTTTGATTTTCTTCTTTGCAATGTAGTTGTTGTTGCTTCAATTAAGGAAAATTTATTCCATTGTACTTGTTTTCCAATTAGTTAAAAATTATCTTGAGTTGAAATTACTTGTGTCATTTTAATTGATTAATTAAACTTTTTGTTACAACCTCAATGTAATCCGGCCAAAATTATCGGGGGTCATATTCATTCGAAGCGTCTACAGGCGGCCCATATTGACCATTTAGGTGAAAAAAGCCGGCAAACATAGATAGAAGTAGGTCCATAATTCTAACATTTTTAATAACTGATAAGATTGAATTCTTAAAAAAATAACTGATAAGACTTTGCTGCGCTGTGATTAGCTAGATTTAACCACACGTAATGACTTCTGATCAGACTTGGCAATGACTGACTAGCTGTATAACCAGCGTTGAATACGCAAACATCGTGGACCTAATCTCTAGCTATATATTGCACAATATATATAAGAAGGCTAAATTTAAGGGATACCAAAGGCAAATAAAAAACCGAGAGATAACCAAAACAGAGAGAGAAAAATGGTGAAGCCTGAGAGTTTACACACCAAACTTTGGAGAGAAAACTTCGAGAGACAAGTCTCTGCCCATGAACCAAAATTTTCTCTCTGGAAGAAGAAAAAAGAGCTGCTCGCAAGGCTAGAAAGAGGCAAGAACGGATTGAGAGATTGAAGTTATGTACGACTGTTCTCAACCCCTCCGACTCAGATAATAGTGATGAGGAAGAAGAGGTAGATGCAGGGGATGGTATTGATCGGGATTCTGAAGCCTCCAAAGACTCATTTGATCTGGAACTGGAAGCAGATGCAGCACAGGAAGCAGAGGAAGCTCTATTTCGGAAATTCTTAGCCGAAAAGAATCATAACCGAAAGGTTTTTGCAAGAACCATGCTAGAGCCTTTGCTTGGATCTGATGGTGAGCCTCTGGAAGAAGAAGAAGAAGAAGTAAGTGATGCAGATTATGGTTCTGCAGCTTCATCGGTAAGCGGAGATGAGGAGGACAGTGATTTCGATGGGTGGTCTGTTCCACTTCGCAAGTAGGATCAATCAGACTGGTTCAATTTAAGAGTCCTACTTGGGTTGTTCTGTATCATCTTCATGTTTATGGGTTTATGTTTTTGTTGTTTTTTGGGTTGTATTATCGGCCGGATTGAAACTGATAGGGTTTATGTTATTGGTGTTTAATCTAATTTACGTTTAACAGTGGTGTAGGTTAAGAGAACTGTGCAGTGTAGGATAACTAGGAAACACCAAATTGAACTTGAAATCAACCAATTCAAACACAAGCATTGTTTGGTAACATTGAAACCATCAATGCCCGACAAGAAAAAGTTATAGGTCTGTCCAAATTACAGGTCTGGCCAAATTACAGGTCCGGCCAACATTCTGCAAAATCTGCTTCTCTTCTAAATTCTAACATTCACTCTAAATGCCCTGACAAAGAAAGTTCCATATTCTGCAAAATCTGCTTCTCTTCTATATTCTAACATTCACTGTAAATGCCCTGACAAAGAAAGTTCCATATTCTGCAAAATCTGTTTTTTTTTTCTAAATCCTAGCATTCACTCTAAATGCCCTGACAAGAAAAATTTCAATACTCTCAATTCAGAAGGCATACTCTGCAAAATCTGCTTCTCTTCTAAATTCTAACATTCAATTATCAACAATACCGTTTATAAGACAAAGTAAATCCAAATTTCAACAATACCATTTCAGCAAATTTTCTATACACTCTACTCCTCTTGTTGGCGCTTCCTTGACACACCCGATTCCTCCGGCTGTGCTTCGGCCATGGGCTGATCCTCCTGAAAGGGTCGAGTGCGTCCGGCTTGACGCGTCCTGTCCATTGCAGCAACACCATGGGCAAATGCAGCTGCCATAGGACTCAACCACTCTATCACCGGAAACGTAAATGCGGCTTCAGGATCCAGGGGAGTATTCAATTCTTGATGGATTCTCCTAATAAATGGGGCAGACTGCAACACACCGACGTACCCCATCCTATGACCGCCAGTGACCACCCATCGGTCGCCACACCCTCCAAGACATTAAATGTACCCCACCGTGGATGAATGGCTTGTAACACCCATCCATCACCATCACCACCAGCATCAATCATAAAGGTCCATCATCACTCACAGCCACCTCATTAGCACCACCAACATCAACACGTCTACCACCACCAATAAGATTACTGGGAATGAAAGGATCAAAATTTGCATCATTTCCACCACCAACATTCCCACCATTACCACCATCAACCCGAGAACCATTAACACGTCTACCACCACTACCACTACCACTACCACTACCGACTTCATTAATACTACGATTAAATGGGATATAAGAAGAAGTATTACCTTGATTGGGAGTCTGAAATCGAGTCAAGAATGGAGTTTGATAAGGCACAATGGTGCAAAACCCGGGAGGAATATTGCCCTCCCAGGTCTCCACCTTCACCCGTCGATTATACTTGATAAGATCCCAGTACCAATCGTAGTTGGTGGTGCTATTATCATGATCCATTCTATTGCCATTCGATTGCCAGTCAGAATATCAAGTATCTGCAAGCATTGGTTTCTCGAAGGCAGAATCTCTTCTTCAGTTTTATTGCTCTTATCACTGATTTCTTTTCCATTATCTCCAGCCATGATTTCAATATTGAAAGTGATACTACTACTGATGAAAATGGAGAGTCTCCCTATTTCAACCTTAAACTAGTCTGGCAGTTACAAAACATAATTTAACTGCCATTAATTGCAGTCAGTTTCTCAACTGCACATTGAGAGGTTAGTGGGGGGGCTAGGATAAATACATTCCTGTTTTTTTTTGAACAATTAGACAAAGAAATAATCAGAGCAAGAGATTTTTTTTTTTCCAGACATAGTGGCAATGGACAAGAAGAGAAAACTGTCAAGCGAAGACAAGGGAAAGAAACCAATGACAGAAGAGGAAAAAATGGAAGAAGAGGAGAAGAAAAATTTAGAGGAGAGAGCAAAAAGATTGGATAGGTTTTTACAGTACATGTGGAAATTGACTGAAGAAGAACTAACTAATGAAAGTTGAAGACCATTTGTACAAGTGCAAGAGTGCTTTTACAAGAACTAATGAACCATTCATCACTATAGACTCATTATTCAAAACCCCAGAAGAGAGGAAGAAATTCAATGAGGTACGGGAGAAGGAAAGTAGGAAGAAATGTGTGGTGAAGGCAAGGAGGGCGAGGATGGGTAAGGCAGGCTATGCGGTACATCATATTTCTGATAGTTCTGAAGAGCGAGGAGAGGAGGATGCAGAAGATGATTCATATTCAAGTGACTCAACCTCTGATGACGAATGTTATGCTTGTTTCATTTCACGTTTGCAGGCAAAGCTCGAGATATTCAGGAAGAATGAGGCGAAAGGTGCGAATGATACTTTTCTAGTATCAAATACTGACTCGGAGGATGATGGCGAGGATTCTAAGGAGAATGCTGAAGACGATTCAACGGACCGCACTGGAAAGGGAAGTGATGATTAAGGGGTTTTTATTCTATGTTTGCCCTGCCTAAAGACATCTATATATGTGTTAAATTTCTTTGCTTTTATGGTTATGCTATTGGGTTCTGTAAATTGAGGTTTTATTATATGTTATACAGTAGCATATGTATGGTTCAGTAATAATATACTGGGACCCTGTGCATTTTAATTTTTTTAACACCAGAAAATAAAACTATGGGCTTTCACTGACCTATGACCAATGTTTGGGCATAGGAAAACGCATAAAAAGAAGAATGTCTTAAAAGCTATCTAATTTTTATTATCTAGAGGAATGTGAAAATAAACTACTCCTGCAAAAGTAAGTAATTAAGCCTTATTAGGCAGTTGAGACGCATTTACTGCTGGGTTAGGGGTAAACCAAAGGTTTGAGGATACAAAATCCTCAGTAAAAACATTGTTTTTGTGATCCATTTTCATTTCCAAATCTAATCCCCAGAGAGAATTTTTCTAATCTTCTAGTGAATCAAAATGAGTAGTCCAGTTACCAATCCCTGGCTTAATCCAGAGTATCTCAATAACCCATGCAGAGCCATCATCAGAAAGACAGTAATCAAGATCAAGGATGACTTGTACAAGCAAGATATTGAGGGTGAATGGCGTCCCTTTTCTTCTACTAGAACCATCAGTCCACGATGGTGGGATGAGAAGCAGCTGTATGACAACATTGGAAAAATACACGTTCCTAGTCATCCTTCTGATCAAGTGCCAGAGTGGGTGGATGGAGGGGTCAGTGCAGAGGAAAGGGCTAGAGCAGAGGAAGCACCAGTACCAGTACCAGAACCAGAACCAGAGGTGATTCATTTGGATTCTGAGGGAGAGGAAGAAGAGGAAACCTTGCTTGATATCCCCATTCCTCCATCCCCACATCTAACTTGGTTTTCTTACCACAGCAAGTTCGATGAGAATATTAGGGCTAGTGGTGAGGAGCACTTCTATGACAATTTTGAAATAGAAGTTCAGAGGATCCCGGTTCCAAGGTCCTTCTTTTGATGGTGTTGGCAGTGGTGAACCAAGGTGCATGGATGATGGTGTTGGAGGATTGAATATTTTGTTTTTTATTTTTTTGAATCCATAACAGTCCTTGAGTTCTTGGATAAGATATTTTTTTTTTTTTTTTTGGGTTGTTAACTTATATACTCTTGGTGGTGTGGGATTTTAGATTTATTATGGATATGGTGATGTTAATATTATGTTGATTTTTGGTTTAATTTGTTTTTTTCTGTGGGATTGAGATGTTTATCTGTTGATGCTGCAGTGGTTATGTTTGAGACCCAAAGCATGATTTTCTTTGTAGTCATATTTGAGTTTTGATTAATTCATATCAGTCATGATTTTGCAGTAGATTATGGTTCCCTGAGTGTCGTGAATAGCTAGGTATGGTGTGAGTAGTTTTGTTGGGTAGAGGTTTGTTTAGGTTTAAATTATCTGGTTTCATTTTATTTATTTTTCTGTGGGATTGGGATGTTATTGATGTGTCTAGGTATTCTAGTGGTGGTGTGGGTATAAAGAAGTTGAAGTTTTAGAACAGGGCATTGCATGCGAATTAGATTGGGAGGTATAGGAATGAAATATATGCTTTGGAAGGATTCTTGGTTGAACGGTCAAGAACTTAGAGTTGTTTCCCTTAGTCTATATAGCATTAGTAGATTGCAGGACAGGGAAGTGGAGAATGTAGCTCAATTACTGACTATGATCTCTGACATAAATTTCAATGCAGGCTAAGGAAATTTTGTTGTAGTTTCTTTGATTGTTATTGATGTGTCTAGGTATTCTAGTGGTGGTGTGGGTATAAAGAAGTTGAAGTTTTAGAACAAGGCATTGCAGGCCAAATAGATTGGGAGGTATAGGAATGAAATATATGCTTTGGAAGGATGCTTGGTTGAACAGTCAAGAACTTAGAGTTGTTTCCCTTAGTCTATATATCATTAGTAGATTGCAGGACAGGGAAGTGGAGAATGTAGCTTAGTCACTGACTATGATCTCTGACATAAATTTCGATGCAGGCCAAGGAAATAAGCAGTTTTCAGTTTCAGAGTGTTATTATAAGTCTATGGAGGCTGTAATGTTTTTGCTTGTTTATCTTTGGATTTGCTTATGAATAACTAGTTGGCTGTAATGTTTTAGATTTTCTGTATGATTTCTTTGGTGCCCTATAATATGTCCTAGACAAAGTTCATCAACCTAATGTGTAAACTTTTCAGTGTAACATTATCAAACCAGAGTACAATATATGAACTAACCACACCTACAATCACATGGAAATACAGACTACCATGAACTTAAAACACATCTACATTTCTAATGACAATCAACAAACACAAAAATCAGACAAATCAACAAAAATCCTACAACAGCAAACAGATCTGAGAGATTCAGACCTTCAATACTCATAACCAGAAATTTAATCATTGACACTCAATGGTTTCGACTATAGATGTTGTAAATTTCCAATTCAAAGGGATACAAGTGAAATACCCTAACCAATAGAGCATCGTCAGATCCAAAATTTGAAATCAGTTTCAATCCTTCTATAAGAAATCGACTAAACTCAAACCAGTTTCCAAATCGATATTTCATAGAAGATTTGATTGATTCAATGATGTTGATGAAGTTCCCTCACGCAAAATCTCACTGTGCTCGACGAATTTGCCGTCAAAATCGACGTCGGCAGGGAGAGAAACTGGTGAAATAAATGAATCCGGTAGAGAAAAAGAAACCAGCGAGAGAAATGAGTGGATGTGGCAGCTTAAGTTGTTGGTGTTGGACATACAGCTGAGCTAATTCAGAAATAATAAATGGTTTGATAATTTCAATTGATTTTCTTTTATTTTCTTTTGGGTTTTCTTATTTTCGTATCTGTGGTATTAAGTTAATCCGTTGAAATAAAAATCCGGTTCTGTTACGATGCTGGGGTTGAAATTTCATCAGCCCAAAAGTGGGGCGGGGAAAAGAAAAGTCGAGGCTAACTTAGGAAGTGCACCCAAATATTGAGGGTAGGCGGGTAATTGCACCAACAAAAACACGGAGCACTGTAACATATCGCATTTTCAGTAACCATTGAAGACGTTACGAGCTTCCCAACAACGTATGCGCGTTGCTGAAATGCAAACCGTGACTAATGCTGTTGTTGGTAAAAACTGGATTTCGTGTAGTGCAAGTCACTAACGTAAGGCCCATTTAGTCAATCACATAACTAGTCGGCAGTTTTAGTTAGGTCTGTAAATTTCGAAGTTTTCTTGTTCGTGCTTCTTATTCTATCCTATATGTATGGCTTTTTCAGCGGGAGAAAATACAGACGTAAGAAACCTAAGGTAAGTATATGCAACACAAATGTTTGGATTTTGAATCTTTGATTAATTTGGAAGGCATGGGTTTTTCATAATTAGGATATTTTCTTAGTATTTGTGATTTTTTTATAATTCAATTGATTAATAGTTTTATTTCTACTTCACTAGGGTTTGTTATTAATATGGGCAGGTTAATCTCTCGATGACGATAGCAAAATTGTGCTGCAAAGCTGCTACCCAGACTAACTGGATGCGAAAATACTTTGAGAGATATTAGATCTAAACTTCGTTATTTTTTTTTGTTTTTGAAGCCCCCCCTAATCTAAAATCCTGGATCCACCACTGAAAGCCAGGGTTATCCCTTTACTAAAAATCTCAACAGAGATGATGTTCAACTGCCATTCTTTGACAGAGATGAAGTGTTATTCGGATACTTCTATTGGATTTGTTGAAGACAATGTGTTCAACTGCCAATTTTTAGTATGCATGCTGGAAATAAAAAAAGACAATGTGTATTTGCACCACCACATGTAGGAAAACAATTGCCAAAGATCAAAACACACAAAACACACAGCTGAGTCGCGGACTAGCTAGGTCGCTCTCTTAATTTAACGTGTTTCACAACTCTACTATTTGATTATGCTTAGCAGTTCACTCTTATCGAAAATCCTATGGGATAAAACATCTGATACTCTCTTGTTCGATTTTTCTGCACTATGAGAAATCGATCCAACAACTACTCTTTCTTACACTTGCTCAGAATACTAAAAACATGTGTTTTTTTCTTTTCCAAAAACCATCCTTAAAAAGGCTCAAGAGAATCCACCGCAATTATAAAGAAAATCAATGAAATTAATTAGATTTAATTGCCCACTAAAAATCCTTTGTAACAGTAAAAATACAGTCAAGAAATCAATTCGCAATTAAGGATAATTAAACAGAAAATAAAGAGATTAATTAGCTTAAATACGTTTTTGAAAACCAAGTCTGAAAACTGCAAAAATAAGTTTTTGGATCACCAGACCTCCCGAAGCCCCGCTCCCGGACTAATGTAAATAAACAACTAGTATATATTTACCCAAACAGTAGGGGAAGAGACTTGAACCTGTGACTTGAACCTGTGACCTCGTACCAGACGCCCAAAATACTTTACCACTGGGCTAAGTTGTTCATGTTGATAAGAATATACAAAAAATCTTTTTAATAAATATATCCCAACGCCGCAACAAGTGGAGAAAAAGGCTTTCCGACTCTAATATCAGACTAACGATGTTTTTAGTGTTTAATTTTGCAGCTCTTAATGTAATAAAAAATAAAGTTGGAGCACTTTGGATTTTTAGGAATATAGGCAACACTACACGAAATCAAGTTTTTACCAACAGCACCATTAGTCACGGTTTGCATTTCAGCAACGCGCATACACTGTTGGGAAGCTCGTAACGTCTTCAATGGTTACTGAAAATGCGATCTGTTACAGTGCTCGTGTTTTTGTTGGTGCAATTACCCGCCTACCCTCAATATTTCGGTGAACTTCCTAAGTTAGCCTCGACTTTTCTTTTCCCCGCCCAACTTTTGGTCTGATGAAATTTCAACCCCAACAGCGTAACAGAACCTTTTTTTTTTATCTCAACGGAATTTTGTTGAATAACATATGACATAAATTTTGAAAATCAGAAAACAATAAAGAAAAATCACTGAAAATGAATTCATTTATTTTGTCCGAGTTTTGGTGATAGGGTAGAGAAAGAAGTTAATGTGTCTAGCTGAAAACAGTTGAGATATAACTTCTTTTCGTCTTCACCTCCACGGATTTCATCGCCTAACATTCAATTCCTTTCCCTTTTTTTTTCAGCGGATAATCCTTCGTTTGAGTCTGAGTTTCAGCTTGAGAAAACATCATCAACATCAGTCAATCAGTTAATTCTTATGTGAACCTCGATTTATTTCTCATAGAGTTATTGATTGAGATTGGGAATTTGAATCTGAGTGCATTAATCAATTAGGTATTTCACTGATTTAAGAGGAATCTAAGTTCATTCAGCAATTAGGTATTTCACTGATTTAAGATTCATTTATTTATGTTAATTTCAAATATATGAACATCAATTGAATAACTGAATTCATCCAGCAATTACATATTTCCCTGATTTACTTAGAGTATGAGTATCTACATCTTTTCAGATCTGTATTTGGTTATAGATTTTTTGCTGATTTGTATGTGTGGTTTGTATGTGAAAGTTTATGATTGTTAGTATTTGTATCTTTAGTTGATGAACTTGGTAACATGAAGCATATTTCAATTTGGTAATGTAGGATGTCGGGGAATAAAGATTGGATGCTTGAAAAAAACCTATTTAGCCCAAAATATCGAGAGGGGGTTAGATAGTTCCTCAACTTTGCATCAGCCAATGGGGATTCATCTGGTTGTGCTTGCCCATGTAAGAAGTGTGCTAATGAGTTTCGGCATCCATGAAAAGTTGTTGAAAAGCATCTGTACGAGATGGGTATCTTGAGGACGTACAACGCTTGGTACTTGCATGGTGAGGATTTGGTGGGTCAGAGTTCAAATAGTCGCCCTGTGGAGAAGGAGAAGGTTGCAGAAGAAGAAATGCGTGATTTCGACTGAGATGCTTATGCTGCTGCCAACTTTGGTCCTCATGTTGACCCTTATGAGCAAGTAGTCTGTGAAGAACAAGAGGTGGATATGGGGAAGCGTTTTGCTAAGTACTCAAAGTTGGCAGGGCAGCAGTTGCACCCAGCATCCGAAGGTATCTCAACCATCGGTGCTATCATAGAACTGCATAATCTAAAGAAAACATATAAATTATCTGGTCATTGTATGGATAGTTTGTTGATTTTGTTAGGAAAGTGGCTTCCTGGAAACAATTTCCCTAAAAACTATGATACTACGAAGATGATGCTTAAGGATCTGGGGATGGAATGCAAGTCTATTCATGTTTGTACGAATCATTATATGCTGTATCACAATGCAGATAAATATCTTCAGCAATGTCGAGTGTGCGAAGCTAAAAGATTTAAAGAATTCAAAGATGAATCTGGGGTGATGCAGGTGTCAAAAGAACCTATGTTAGTGCTAAGATACTTTCCTCTAGGACCAAGACTTGCGAAAATGTTCTTTATTCCTTGGATAACAGCTTTCATGGATTGGCACAACCGAGCGGCAGTTTTTCCTCGTTATATGCGTCATCCGTGCGATTCACCTCAGTGGCGGCGGTTCAAGGAAAAATTCCCGGATTTTGCAGCGGAAGGCAGAAATGTTTACCTTGGAATATCGACGGATGGGTTTAATCCCCATGGCCAGTCGAATCAGGGTTGGAGCTGTTGGCCTCTCATATCTGTGGTTTATAATCTTCCACCTTATTTGTGTATGAAGACTGAATCCAAATATAAAATATGTTGATACCTGGTCGCAAGTCACCGAGTGGAGACATTGATGTATTTATGCAGGTGTTTGTCGATGAATTAAAAATTCTCTTCAAAAACGGAATGCGAGTTTGGGATTATTTCAGAGAAGAGTATTTTATCCTGAGAGTAACTCTAATGTTTAGGATTCATGATTTACCTGCTCTTGGTATTTTAAGTGGACGAACAGTTCATGGGTACAATGGATGTGTTGTCTGCGAAGATAAAACTCGATGTACTCATATGGGTAGAGGATTTAAAAAGGTAGTGTACACTAACAATCGGATTTTCCTCAAGAGCAGGCACACCTTTAGGGATGGGAAATTCTTGGGATTGGAAAAAGAGGAGACAAAGTTGGTGCCAAAGAGACTAACTAACAATGAGTCGCTCGAGTTGTTGAAATATGTTCATTACATACCTGGTAAGACCCAAAAACGCAAGGCTGGTAAAAGATAAAGATACGTGTCTAATGATGAGACTGAGGTTGAGGATGAGACTGAGTTTTAGGATGATGGTATTGATCAGAGGGATAATTCTGGTTTGGGAACATGTATTTTCAATAGGAAGTGTTGTTTTTGGGAACTTGAGTCGTATAGCAATCTGAGTATATTTCATTCTATCGACGTGATGCACACGGAAAAGAACGTCATGGAACACATTTATCACGCTCTCTTTGATGATGGAAGTAAGGCTAAAAGGTTATGGGATAATCGTGATGAATTGCATGAGAAAAAGCTCCACATTGGAGAGTGGAAAGCGAAGAAATTTAAGAATTTGCTAGTAAACACCCCGGTGTGGGTTTTGTCTAAACAAGAGCATACAAATTTTTGCCAGATTATTAGAAATCTGAAATTCCCTTCAGGTTTTTGCTCAAACTTGAGCAACAATGTGAGTGGGGATAGGTTGCTGAGCTTAAAATTGAGGGGACAACGAGACCAGCGTCAGGGGACTCTAAGTTACCAAAAGCATTATTCAAAATCGAGGATTTCATGAGCTCAGCCTCAACATCAAAACTAGGTCGTGTCATAATATCGTGTTCAAAGGGTTGAATGTATTTTAAGCTTATCTAATTGAACGAACACTTACAACACCTGTGCCACCAGTCTGAGAGCACAATAACAGATGAATAGTTCATCAAGTGCCTACAGGAAGGACGCTACTAGCTTGAAGAACTCTTATGATCATTCTCTGAATATTATCGTGGCAGCATGGACACGCATCTCTGTCAACCTTAATCAGCAATCGAAGTTTGTTAATCTCTAACACGCTCATGATTATTTAGATTAAGAAGACTTATTTTATAACTTGGGGACTGGCGCTTAGTAGGAAAAAAGTACGAGCTTTACTCTATTCACTGAGTCTTATCCAGAGAGAGTAAAATGTCCTTCATGGGATGAAACAAAAAAATATTTATTACTATTCAACTGTCCACGACACAAAGGGTCTCTCCTACTTGACTGTAATAAGGGAAAATTTTACCTCTGTGTCCAGCTCACACGTCAGCTAAACAATTTTGCATACAACACTGTAGAGAATGCTCCAAAATCTTTTCATAAGCCGTCACAAATTAGATTTGATCAGTCTCACGCATATCAAGTCGAAGTTCAGCTCCTCCACCTAGAATCAATATCAATGCCTAATCCCCGTGAGCATAACTCAATCATGAGTCCCTCTATGCCTGATACTCTCACCGACGCTGCGACAAACTCACTCTCTGGACTACAACGTCTACATTGAGGATATATATTACATGTTTTGTACATATCCAAGGCTGGGGACTAATGTCAAATATCTTGGATGTGCTAAGTGTTCTCTGCATGGAGGAAGATCTCCACTGAAGACCGAGTACCTGACAATAAAAATGCGACAAAGAAGATTTGACAAACCTGATTCAAGTGCACTCATCAAACTACCGCAAGCACGTTACCACCTAGCAAAGGATTGGCAATACCAGGATCATCATAAATATATCCTGTATAGGACGCTGCCATCTCTAGTAACCATGTCTAACTCCAGTACTAGTTCTCAATCATGCAACATACGCCTTCTACGAGTCTTGATAGCACAACGGCGCGACTACAACCTGAAGACGATCATCCAGTTTGTTCTAAGCAGAATTTCAAGTATAAAAAAAAAACTGAAGATGGATACGACTTAGAATTTTCTCGAGATCTTGTCCGGTGATATTCTTTATTAATTATTCTTCGTCCAAAGGCAAGACAACATGGGAGACACGCTAACGAGAGTACATCTGGTAGCCCTCTGAGAGTCCTCACATCACTGGGTCATGACGCGAGGATGCCTGCATCTAGAATCAGATATATATAACGAAGTGTTCAAAACATATACTCAACAAGCAATAAGGTATTATTCCTCATTGAGTAGGGGACTTAATGTAGATGGTGGGTTTTGAACATATTTAAATATGAGTCTCACGTGCTAGCTACACGAGTCGTTTGGGGAAGATATCAAGTTATATGGATCTCATTGAGGGGTTCAAGCATAAATCAAGCTCTAGGGTCCCACCAAAGACATGGCCACACCCTCAAGACTTGTAGATCCTTAAACATGGTCGTGCTCTCAAGGTTCATTCATTCAAAGACGTGCTCGTCTCCCGTGACGTCTTCGCCTTCCGTGACGTCTTCGTCTCCCGTGACGTCTTCGTCGCCCGTGACGTGCTCGTCTCCTCTGACGTCTTCGTCTCCCGTGACGTCTTCGTCTCCCGTGACATGCTCGTCTCCCGTGACGTCTTCGTCTCCCGTGACATGCTCGTCTTCCGTGATGTCTTCGTCTCCCAAGACGTGTTCGTCTCCTGTGACGTCTTCATCTCTCAAGACGTGCTCGCCTCTTGTGACGTGATCACCTCCAGAGACTCCTTCACTTCCTGAGACGTCTTCGCCTCCAGAGACTCCTTCGCTTCACCTCCAGAGACTCCTTCGCTTCCCGAGACGTCTTCACCTCCAGAGACTCCTTCGCTTCCTGAGACGTGCCTGCCTCCAGAAGCGTGCTCGTCTCCTGAGACGTGTACTCCCTGACTCAACTTCACCAATCTTTTACCATGACTAGCTGAGCTCTCCTCGAGCCCTAGTCGCAACCATGACTAGCTGAGCTCTCCTCGAGCCCTAGTCGCAACCATGACTAGCCGTGCTCTTCTCGAGAGCCCTAGTCGCTTCTTGTGAGTCCTGACCGCTTGTTGGCAGACAACTCACTGACTAGTGTTGCTTCCTTAGAGCCCTGACCGCTTGTTGGTTGGCTGCTGCTCTGCTATAAGCCCTAGTCATCAGTAGCACTGATCCCCCACTATAGTCCTGACCGCTTGTTGGCAGACTGTATTCACTTGTTGGCCACACGTGAATAGCATACTGGATAGATTAGCTTATCTTCATCAACAAGTCCGCACACGTGACATACTTCTAGGGTTTTACAAGAACTAACAGTAATATCCCTACATACGCGTATCCACAAGATTTACAGCTGGAGAAGACTAATCCTTCGACGAATCTAGCTAAAGTCTTCCTCGATAACCGCTCTACATGGTTTATCCCAATACATATCAACAAAGCATATCTTATCAAGACTAGTTTCAACTTATCTTTTTCGTGAGAATAGCTAGTCAAGGGTACGACTCATCAAGTCACAGTCAACTACTAAGGCTTGGTCGTCTCTTCTTCTCCTCAAGTCTCATCCAGATGAGCACCATTCTAGCATCTGAGTCAACTTGACAAATACACGAAAGACGATTAAGTCGTATGGGGGGATACAAATTAGGGTTTTGGTTTGGCGGTCTACGGCAAAGGAAAGAAGAATTAGTATTAGGAAACGTGGCTATTATCAAGGAAATTTGGTGGAATCCCTGGTCTTTCTCAGCTCAACAGAATGACTATATCACCGTATACTCCAGATAGCCTAATCCTTTACGCTAAATTCGGATCAAGTGTACCTTCGTCTCTATAAATAGCTACCTTTATTCTCACTTTCAACAACAACATTTTCTCTCGACAACTCTCTCAGAGAAATAGCCTTCTTCCCAAAGTGAATAGCAGATACTATACAGAGTTCGATCGAACACCACAAATCTGTAATTCAAACTCCATTTGATTACACTTGATCATCTTCTTCTCCTTCGTTTCCCTCCCTTAAACCAACCCTAATCCTTCTCCTGCGACTGAAGCACTGCTGGAACGGTCAGTGTGCCTGATTTAGGCTAGCAGTGTTCAAACTTGACCTTTCGTACTCACATCAAACATCTCACACACACCATTACTTTACTCATTTACCGTTTTAACCCTTTATTGTTTTTTACGTTAAAACAATATGCTTATTCATTTACTATATTTTGATGTATTGACAATTTTGTAGTGTTATTTCGTAGCATGAAATATCGTTGATTTCATAACGTGTTCACGTAAGGTTGATCTTGGCAACTTGTTGTGTCGTGTCGCCTCTGTATCCGTGTCAATGCAACCTGTAACCGTCTAATCCAGGATTTCAAGTCTATGAGACTTTGACCCAAAATTTGAACTGTACTTTGATCCCTCCAGAATAAGAGGTTACATGGGACAAAATAGCATGAAAAGTCTACCCTCAAAATCGTAAAATTACCATAGTATCCTTCCACTAATTAAAACCCTAATATCTACCTAATCCAAAAATTACAAATCATTTAAAAAAAAATCACCTCTCTCTTCATCCTCTTCTCTTCTTCTCCTATACTTCTCAAAAATCCATAAACCCTAAAATTAAATTAAAACAAATGAAAACTAGTAGCGATAATCGAAACTCATAACAAAATCAAAACACTAGAATTGAAAACCATGGACCTCAACCGAAAGAATTAATCCCCCTGATGGAGTTGAATCGCAACAAAAACAACTTGGAATGCGTCTATATAGGAAGCTATTCCTAGAAATGGTTAGAATCGAAAAAAATTGGGTCTTTTTTTGTACACATAAGCAGTTTCGGCCGAAAAAAAGTTGAGAAAATTTGAACCGAAACTTACTGTTCTTCTCTGCAACTGATTTGGGGAAGAACCGTTCGGCTAAAAAAAAAAATCAACTTTTTTGAGTTGAAACTAGTAGCTTGTTAGCCATTTAGGGTAATATTTGGCTCGGCTTAAAACAATTTTGCATCGAATGATCCGAGCCATATACATAG
>JAJJMA010176448.1:1716-14434 GCA_023529015.1 Papaver nudicaule
CACACACACACACACACACACACTTTTGTTATCAGTATGTAATTGCGCAGGTACCGCTGGTAGTTTTTTTTGCCTTTGTCGGTTATGGATCCTATTTTCAGAGGATAGCTTTCCGAGTCCCCTCCCATCGGCAAGGACTCTTGGGCCGCGCACTCATGTGTGCTTTTTTCTCTTTTCTTTCCCTCTTATTTTTGGGAAAACGAGACTCCCTTTTGCTTGGAGGGTTGGGCGCCTGAGTCCCCTTCGTTGGTAGGACTCTCTGGCTATTCTTTGTTCCCTTTTTTCTTTTCTTTTTTGGGAAAAGTGGTTGCTGGGTTTTGTATTTACCCATTTCGTTGTATGTAGCTATTTTTTTACATAGTAAGAAAAAGATAGTTTTATTGATATCACTCTTGGTTACATATAATATGCTTTCAACCATAGGCATTGACCCTGTCATTATTCTTGTCTGGGATCGACGTTCCGTCTAATTGTTCTATTTTGTAGAATCCGTAGTCCGAGACCTCTGTTATCCGGAATGGGCCTTCCCAATTTAGGGCAAACTTTACTGCGCTAGCATTTCGTTATACGTGTTGGGCTATTGCCAAGACTAAGTCTCCCTCCGCGAAAGATCGTGGCTTTACCTTTTGGTTGTAGGCTCTTGCGAGTCGTTCTTTATACTTGGTGGCGTGAGCCTCGGCCGAGTCTCTGTGCTCGTCCAACCTGTCGAGTGCTAGGTATCTTCAGTCGTCCGGGACATTCAATCCGGAGGCGGCTAAAACTCTAGCGGATCCGATGACAACTTCGGCCGGTATTATTGCCTCTTCACCGTACACTAGGCTGTATGGGGAAGCGCCTGTAGATGTTCTCTTGGCGGTACTGTATGCCCATAGTGCCATTGGCAGCTCCTCATGCCATCTTCTTTTGTTGTCATAGAGGTTCCTGCTTAGGATCCACAACAGGGTTTTATTTGTGGCCTCCGCCTGTCTGTTGCCTTAGGGGTGATATGGGGTGGATGTTTTTTGCTTGATGTAGAATGAAGCTAATAGGGCTTTGACATCACTGTTTACAAACGGTGTTCCGTTGTCCGAGATGATACACATGGGTATGCCGAATCTGGTGATGATGTGCTCCTTTATGAAGGCGGCGATGACTTTCCCTTTAGTTTCCTTGAGTGGTATAGCCTCCACCCATTTGGTAAACAACTCCGTAGCGGTTACGATGTATTCATGCTGCTTAGCTGACTTCGGTGTAATTGTACCGATGATATCTAGCCCCCAGCTGTGGAACAACAAGGGTGTTACGATACTATGCAGGGTTGTGTGTGGTGCGTGGATGATATTTCCGTGTCGTTGACAATCGTCGCACTTTTGCACGTATTCCGCTGTGTCTTGCTCTATTGTTGGCCAGTAGAAGCCTGCATCATAAATTTGACTATATAGCCTAGCCTTTCCCTAATGTTCGCCGGCGTGAGAGAGGTCCGTTGCCTTTATCGCTTGTTGTGGTCCCAGACATTTTAACATTTTCTGATTGTAGCTTCTTCGGAAAAGTTCTCCGTCTACAACCGTAAACTTCCTTGCTTTCCTGGCTATTCTTTGCTTGCCTATTTTTATTGTGGGTAAGGTGCCGCTTTCGAGGTATTCGAGATATGGAATGCGCCAATCCTCTTGGTCCTCCTCTGCAACGCAAACCTCTACCGGTTGGGGCGCTTCCTGACACTGTTCGCAGTTGTCTTGTCTGAGGTTCTCTTGCTTAGTCATGCTTGGCCAATAGTATCCGACTCTTTGGATTCTTCGATGTAACGGGATGGTCATGGCTAGGCCGCAGGTTTTATCATGCATTTCTTCTAAAATCTCCCTCGCCTCGTCTTGCCCGAGACATCTGCATAGGGATCCTCCGGTTGAGATGAAATATAGGCTGTCGTTGATTATAGTAAATGCTTTCAACTTTTTCCAAGAGAGTTCTCTGTTTTCCGGGTCCCTTCGGAAATTTGTCAAGATTGGGCTTCTCCAGTCGTTTTCTTCTTCGCTAATGAAGTCCTCCACCCATGAGAACGGGGTTGTTCGTCGAATTACTGTGACTATTTCCGTGTCCCCTTTTATCATTTGTAGGCTAGCTGCTATAGTGGCAAGTGCGTCCGCGTGTCTGTTAGACGCTCTTGATTTGTGCTTAATGGTAAAGTGACCAAAATGCTTTATTAGCCGCTGGGCCTTGTCTCTGCAGACTGCTAGGTTAGGCTCCTTTACGTTGAATTTGCCTTCCATTTGTTGTGTGAGTAACCGCGAGTATCCTATTACGGCTAAGTTCTTTATGCCCATGTCATTGAATAGCGTGAGGCCAATAAGAAAGCTTTCGTACTCGGCCATGTTATTTGTGCAAGGATAATCGAGTTTGTAAGCATGAGAGATTAGCTTGTCATCCGGGTCAAGGAAGACCATTCCGGCTCCTCCGTAAGTAGTGTGAGAGGATCCGTCTACGGACATTTGCCAGAGTCCCTCTTCTTTGGTTGCTGTAATTTCTACCGCTGCTACTTCTCCGGGTATGTCGAGATGGATGTCATGTGTGTCACTTCCCGGGAATGCTGCTAGTAGGTCTGCGATAGCTTGCCCTCGGACGCCTTTCGGGCGCACCGGTGTGAAAGAGTATTCGATTAGCTGTGTTCCCCACCTCGCCATTCTTCCAGACAAGAGTGGCTTAGTGGTGAGGTACATCACTGGGTTTGCTGCCGCCACCACGAAATTTTTGTGGCTCAAGAGATAGTGCCGTAGTTTTTGTGTCGCGTAAGTTAGAGGTAGGCATGCCTTCTCCGCTGGCGGGTAACGTAGCTCTGGGCCTTTGAGTGTCCGGATGACATAATATATAGGTGTGGGGAATTGACTGTTCCCTCCCCTCTCGTGTGTGAGTCCCGCTCCTATTGTCGTTTCGGTGTGAGCTAGATATAAGTAGAATGGTTCGCCTGCAGCTGGTGGTTGAAGTACATGCAGGTGTGTGAAACACTCTTTGATCTTGTCTAGACCCTACTGTTGGGACTCACCCCATTCAAATTTTTTCTTGGCGCTTAGCAAAGGGAACATCGGCTGTAGGTGTTGTACCAGCCCGGGGATGAATCTTCGGACATAGCTAATTTTATCAATGAGGACTTGAAGTTCTTTGACCGTCGTTGGTGGTTGCGTTGTTATGATGGAGACTGCTTTGTCATTGTCAACTTTTATCCCTCGGCCTGTAATGCGGAAGCCTAGAAATTTTCCGGACGAGACTCCAAAGATACATTTCGCCGGCTTCATTTTCAAACCATACTCTCTGCAACGTTGGAATATTCTCCTCAAATTGCCGGTGTGGTCTTGCATCTTTCTCGCCTTTACGACAATGTCATCGACGTATATTTCTATTATTGCGTGGTTCATGTCATGGAAGATATGTGTCATGGCTCGCTGGTAGGTAGTTCCAGCGTTCTTCAAACCAAAGGGCATGACCACATAATAGAAATTTCCAAGCTGGGTTGAAAAGGCGGTTTTCTGGGCGTCAGATTCTTTCATCCGGTTTTGATTGTAGCTGTTGTACCCGTTCATGAACGAAAAGATTTCATGGTCGGTTGTTGCGTCTACCAGCATGTCGATGTTGGGCAGGAGAAACTCATATTTCGGGCAGTCCCTGTTGAGATCTCTGAAGTCAATGCAGCAACGAATTTTCCCATTCTTCTTTCGCACAGGTACAACGTTTGCCAGCCAGTCCGGATGATTGATGGACTGGACATAGCCAGCCTTTATCAACTTGTTAACCTCTTCCTTTATCAGCTCCTCCATGTCGTGAGGAAAGCATTGTTTAGGTTGTTTTATTGGTCTGGCGGTGGGAGCTATATGCAGCTCAGGGCACACTAAAATTGGATTTAGGTCGGGCATGTCTTCGTATGTACTGGCGAACACGTCTTGGAACTCTTTTAGTAGTGCTATCAGCTCTTCCTCTTCCGTTTGGCTTAATTGTGCTCATATTTCCATAAATCTCTCCATCTCCGTACGGCCTATGTTTATCCGTTAGTCAGAGTTGAATGGAGGGTTGCATCTTTTGGTATTGCGCGTTCAAAGTATTGGGGTTCGTTTCATGTTGGGTCCTCTTCTGCTTCTGCAGTATAAACTTCTTCAGTCTCTATTGCGAGGGCCTCTGCGCAGGACTTGGACCCCTCTGATTGCTATAATCTGCAAATTCTTCTTCCCCTGGGCAGGGTTTCTGTCCGAAATCTTTTTTGTTTGTTCTTTTTGTGGCTCTTGATGCCTTCGGCCCTCTGCGGTTCTTCGTATGTGGTCTGCCAATCAGGTATTGGTGTTGCGTAAATTTGAGTGATTACTTCGGTAGGCTCGCTTAGCATGTTGTAAAAGGCAGCCTCTGCCAAGTGCGCCTCTTCTGTTGAGAATGGGTTGACTGTGGCGGACACGCGCTTTTGCTTCCCTTTGGGGATGAACTTAATGCACTGATGGTAAGTGGATGGGACACCTCCGTGCTTGTGCATCCATGGTCGTCCGAGTAACATGTGGTATGCTGTGTTTACGTCCATGACATGGAACGACTCTGATGCTCTTATTGGACCTACATGAACCTCCAAATTAATGGTGCCAAGTGTATGTTGGCTTAGGCCGCCGAAGCCTTGGACCCGTGTTTGGAATTTTTTTATTTCTGATTCTTTGACGCCTATACGATGTAAGATGTGCAGGGGTACTAGGTTTAGTGAGGCGCATGTGTCGAATGCCCGCTTAAACTCGTGCTTTCTGATGGATGTTGTAACATAGAGCGGTCTAGTGTGGTCGTAATCGACTCCCCGGTCATATTCTGAAAATGTGATCGTGCTAACTGGCAAGGGGTACTTTCTGTCAAGAAACATGGCCATGTCTTCTTGGGGTGCGATTTTGGTGAGGATTATGGAGGCCACTCTCGCCTGTTCTTGGTCAAAACCCAGTGTGTCGAAGAATTCCGCGAACAAAGGTTTTTGTTCTACTACTCCTGCAATATGTTCGGTAGTGTAGCCTGACTCACAGTCCATGGGGTCCTCTGTCGGCGTCTCTTGATGAACGCAGGTTGCAACTTGATGATATACTGCGGTTTGTGCCTCACTTTCTTTGATGATCTTGGCGAGAGTATGGCATTGCCTAGCTGTGTGGCTAGTCGACTGATGGTACCAACAATAGCGTTTGTTTTTCCGTGGGATCTTCTTTCGTGCCTTTGCATGTGTTTCCGGGTGCTTGGGTATCGATTGTTTGGCTTTATAATCTTCAGTGATTGTACCATTTTTAGTTGACTCTGTCACCGATGCTTGTAGTGTGCGGCAATCTTCTGTTTTGTGAGTAGATGTTTGATGGTAACAACAGTAAGTTTTGCCCCTGGGTTTGGTTATGTGCGATGGTGGGCTGCTTTCTATTGTTCGGGGGTCGTGGCATACCATCGCCGCTTGGTGAGTTTGGAAAGGTTCTTTCCGGATCTTGCTACATTCGATCTTGATATTTCTTCTCCTGAGCTTATTGTGGAACTTCCATTTTAAAGTTCGACAGTCTTTAGTGGGGTGTTCCACTTTTCTGTGAAAGACGCAATATCGTGCATGTTGTTTGTCTTATTCAGACGGCTCATATCGTGGTGGTGGGAGCTTGTCTTCTCCTGTTTTGACCCATTCGTGCAAGAGATCGACGACTGTGTCTAAACCACTGGGGTATTCCGGAGGCTCTTCTCATTCCGAGTTGTCAAAGCTCTTCTTCTGACGCCTATCATCACTTGGGTCTGCAGAGCCTTTTCTCTGAGTTGTGTCATCTTTGGCGTAGGCGACTGAGTGAGTGAACTGCTAAGATGCTGCAGCAGGCTTTTACGATGGTTATCGGCTCGGCTCGCTGCTTCCTCAAGGTCTGCGAGTGTTTCCAAACGGCCGTTCTGTAGAATCAGATGGTAATCTAATGGTAACAGCGCTATGCATATGGCAACCAGGTCCTTTTCTGGTATCTTGGTGTTATACCTTAGGTATGCAGCTCGAAATTGTTGTATTGATTTCCGTATTTCGTCTGTTTCCTTAAACTGCAAGGTGCAAAGGGCTGACAGAGATATCGTCGCTGGTTTAGAGTAAAACTTCTGCATAAACACCTGTTGCATTTCTTCCCAGAACCGGATGCTATTTTGCTTCAGCGATGTATACCATGTGAAGGTGTCTCCGGTTAAGGATTTTTCGAATTCTTTGAGGCACACGTGCTCCTTAGAGGCTTCTTCGTAAACCAGCCGCGTTGCATGTTGATCTGTAAGTGTCTGGCCTAAAAATATAAGACTCCCAAAGGCGAAAGCCACTGCGTTAGCATACAAATAAGACTAACTGGGCAAACCAAAATACTTATCATAGGATCGCCGACGGCACAAGTAGCATTGCGGGGGAGTGGTAATTGAGAGTCTCGTACGATAGTCAGCAGGACAAGCATAGGACATCACTTGGAGGTAGGATAAGTTATTGGCAAAACAAAGAGGCATAGATGCTTAAGTGCAGACAAGGAAAACAAAATAAAGGTCATTTCTTTGACAAAGTAACCACAAGATGTTATCATTTAGTCAAAATAAAAGTATTGATTACATCGACGAAGTAAATGCTAGAAACAACGGAAACCTATAAAATACATTCTTAGGGGAGTTAACTCAAGGCTACCTAAACTTGGTGGACAGAAGAGGCATCATGCTCGCTTAAGTTGATTTCCACTTTGTCGTCTAAGGTAGTGTTTGCAGTTTCGGTCAGCCCTTTTTCAGTAGCCTCATCCCCACCACTTTGCCCGGCTTGCTCATTTCCTTCGTTGTTTCCTTCTTTTTCTTCTTCTTCCTCATCCTCATTCTCGTCTTCCTCTACTTCTTCTTCTTCTTGTTCTATCACCTCTTCTTCCTCTTGCTCCTCGTTCATCTCTTCTTGATCATCTGCTTCTTCTTTTCTGGTTTGTTCGGCGAGTTGCTCCGGAGATGTAAAATATAAGCAGCAGGAACATCAAGATTATGTTCAGGACAAAATTGGTTGGCAAAAGTTTGAGCCCCAATAAAGGCGGCTCTGATGACATCTTCTTCAAATTGTTTTTCTTGCTCTTGGATATCTTCCTTTGCCTCGGCCAACTCTATTTGAAGACGATCCCGGACCTCCACGAGTTCCTGAATCTTTGTAGCACGGGAACTTATCTCCTTCTCGCAATTCATGTGATCCTGGAGCTTTTGAGTCAGCTCGTTCATCTTCTCAGAGCAAGACTCATGATCTTTGAGTTTCTCAGAAAGCTCGTTGATTTCTTTTTCACGTCCTTAGTAATTCGTGATGATATCACTTTGGCGACCTACTTCATTCTTCAGGTTTTAAAGCTGAGCTGAAAACAGATAAAAAAAAAACATGCAGTCAGGACAGAGGTAGAATATAAACTTAAGAAGTTATGGGCATACCCTAAGAAACTACCTTCTAGCTCACGGACATACGTTCGCGCACCTTCTTGAGCCTCCCTAAATTGGGTCATATGAAATCCAAAATTTTGGTCGGCACAAGGACCTAACATTTGGTTTATCTGTTGTTGTTGGGTGGAGCATTGTTGGTATAATTTGATGGCAAGGGTTTCTTGCCTCCCCGCCACATCTTTCCAACGCTGAATTTGAAATTCTGCAGTTTCTTTTTCAGTACTTAAGAGAATAACTCGGGAAGCTAGTTCGTCGGCCCTAGTTTTTTCTCCATGCCATAAAGTGGCTCGTGCATGTCTGACTTTGACTTCCTCCTTGGCCTCAATGACGAGTTTCTCTCGGCGAAGTGCATCATCGCGTTGGTTAGCTATCTAGCCTACTTCCGATCGGGTAGCTTGATAAGTATGACACAGGTTTCGTATAATATCATCGGCTTGGTCCAGTTCTCGGCTGTAGTTGGTAAAATCCCCATAGGTGAGATTTTACCAACACACCCCTACTTAAGACCACAAACACGATATAATAGGCATACTTAGAGTAAACCGCCATTAACATACACATCAACACTTGAGCCTAAATATAAAACAGAACCTAGAATGAAAACCATAAACACAGCATAATAGATAAGTAAATCAAAGCCCTCATGTATAAATTATTAGTAATGGAATCCTTGCATCTCACCTTGCTAAGGATGAACACTCTACAAATATTCCAAGATCTTTCCTAGAGATTGAGCTAAGGAGAGTAAGAAGAGTTATTTTTCTCTCTATAGATCAATCCTAGAATTCACTTGTCCAACCCCTCAATCAGTGGGAGTATATGGCCTTTTATAGGCGCCAATTACATAATGGGGTATAGCTAATACATACAATATATTTCTGACACTATTTGTCCATTTCCTAATACCTTCGATACCGCTGTCCTTCTTCAGTACCTCATCGCCCTTCCCCTTCATCTTCAGCGTCCTTCCCCTAGATTGGATAAGATCGATGACTCGAATCCCACTGAGTCAACAAGTCAGTTGTGACAATCCGACCGTTCTGCCCAACATTAAATGTTCAACCAACCTTAGCAGCTTTTGTCGATGACGTGCTATTGTCGCTGTCTTGAGTTATGCCGATGTGCTCTATCTTCTCCCATCGCCTTCTTCCTATGGGTGATAACCGCTGAAGGATGCCGCTGTCACCATTCTTTACTCTTATGGGTGCCCTTCTATACAAAATCTTCTCTTGAGCGCCCTAAATAGGCTTAAGGCATTTTCTACACTCACATCAGCGACACCACTTAAGATCTTTATGATAACCAAACAATTGATTACATTGCCTAGCATTTCTATGCTTAAGTGTTTCGATTTCGGATTTAGCTTGCTTAAGCTTGTCATCCTCTTGAGAATGGCGACCTTGGAAGGCATAAAATCTAAGGGTTAGAGAACGAATGAACCAAACACCTATAAAATATAACATAAAAGTTTAAGTATAACTTACTTTGTTGATCTGTTACTTGCAAGCTTCGCTTCTTAATCTCGCCCTTCAATCTGTCTATCTCTTGTTTATGAGTTGACGTGTCTCGCTTAAATCCGCGAATCTTCTCCTTGAGATTGATTGCTTCTTGCTCAAGTCCCTCACTCGCCGAGGCAAGACTTAGGGTGTGTTGAAAGTGCTGTGAGAAAGCATCCGCTGAGTTAGTAAGAGTTTCACAGAAAAAAGTATTTAGGTACAAGTATACATACCATATTGAGAAGGTTGAAATGCTCCTGATAAGAGATGATGGAAGCAGTCTTATGGAAGTCAGGGTGATGAACAAATCCAGGACGGTTGTACTTGGCAAGAATCTCAAAATACTCAGGATCTTTGCAATCCCCTGCTATGTTGAACTTATCAAAGGCTTCGGGTAGCAAGTTAGAAACCGTATCGAGTTCTTTCCCATGACCTCTCGAATAAGGAGTACAAGGATGTCGAGGCATCCTATCAAGAACGACCAAGCCTGAAAGATGTGGCTCTAAGACATAAGAAGAGGGGACTTGATTGGTAGTGGTTAGATGATGGCTTTGATTTGTTGGATGATGCTGACTCCTCAGAGGAGAAGGCGATTTGTTCAAATTGTGGTCGCCGACATTGTCAAGCATTATGATGTCATTGTTTAAGTGCTCATCAGTAGCAGGGATTTTTTCACTGTCATGACCCGGACCAACTTCTTGAGAGTCTATTGTGGGGAGTTTTTCAGACATCTCGACTTCCTTGGGATTGGACGAATCTTCTTTTGATTGCTGGTCGACAATCATACTGGACTTGGTAGGTTGTTCTGGGACCTTTACTGAAGGAACACCAGGTGGAGGAAGCTTAGCCAGGGATAATTGACGAATTCTCTCATCTCGCTGGGCTAGAGTCAGCTTTTTCTTTGAAGGAGGCTAGAAGTCAAGTATTACCTTTGTCATTTCAACTTATGAAACAAACAAAGGCAAATATATACATATATTTAAAGTAAAAAAAGAGTGTTTGTTACCTGAGTTGAGCCGTCGGTTGCTCCTCGACTTCTTTTAGTTCCAGCAGTGAAAGTAGTGCTCGAAGTATGGATCTTGATAAAGATCAAGTCGGGGTTCTTGAGAATATTACCTTGCTCATCCTTAGCATATTTATCCTCATCAGGCCAAACTACATTCCAGAAGTTATGTTTGGCGAGGTAAGAATGTTCCTCGGGGAAGTTTTCTCTTATGACAATCTTTCCCTCGTCCATCCAACCTTTTAGCCAAGGCCCTTCGACGACGCAAGAAAGGTTGGAGAAACCACTTACGTTGCTATGGTGAACGGTAGCGACATCTTCAGTACTAGTAAATTCTACATCACCAATGAGGAGATCATTTTGCTAGAGATTATTTTTTGGAGTAAATCTAGTAGCCCAAGGTTTAGTTTTCCGAGTGCAGGGCGCTATGTGATACTGTCCTAAAAATTTCTCTACCGTGTACGCCGGAGCAGGATAGGATTTGAGATTGGCGAGGTCAGGATAATCAGTTTGACCTTCTCGACGTTTGCTCCATTCTGTCATAACTCGGATATCATTATTGGTTAGCTGAAAAGGACTCTTGTTAATTGCTTGGAGAAGATCGACGATAAAGGTGTTTTGAGGATTGTAGAGAAGAAACTTTAGTCCTGCCTTCAGTTGACCAAAATCCACTACTACCCAAGCGTTGCTGATTTCAGGTCGGCGAATATCCTCGATTTTCATCAAGGTAGAACATTTTGGGGTGCCAGGAAGAACATATATTTTAGGGTGGAGATGGTCTACTCCAGCGGCGGCGCAATACTTTGGCCAATTCTTCCAGCTGACCCTTTTAGGCCCTGTGCTTTGGGGTTTTGAAGATTTGGGTGCTTGAGCAGGAGAAGCCATTAGAGCAGTTTTAAGGTGACCGGAAAAGTGAAGAAGACGACGGGAAATGTTGCAGCGGCGAAAAAACGGCCGGCAGAAGAAAAAAAAACAAAGAAAAAGATGATTAGAAAGGCAGTTTCGAATGATGAATAGATTCAAAGGGTTTGTGGAGGATCCAATTAAAGAAAAATCGACACGAAATGGACGAGATATTACTGAATCTGGAGATGGAAATAAAGCAACGGCGGTTAAGGTTTTAGGTTTCGGAGCTCTGGATTTTTAGAGAAGAAGAAGATTTCGAAATATGAAGAGGCTGAGATCTGAAACTATAAGAAAGGGGGTTATTTATAGGAAAGGAAGAGTAACCGTTTAAGCAGGTCATCCTGTTAAAAAGAATCGCCGAAATTCACGGCATGAGAAGAACGTGGCAAAAATAAAAGGCGAAAGAGATTGTGGATTAGGTATTTTCAGCGAACCAAAGAAGTTTCATCCCCAGCGACTAAAGCCCTTGGAGATGAAAGAGGCAAAATGTGAGTGTAGAAAATACTTTCACCGTATAAAAGCATCCTAGAGGTGAAGTTATATAGGAAGGGTACCACAAAGAAGTTTGAAATCATCAACGAGGGGTCACAACGACATAACAATGTTGCATGGTGACATGTCGCAGAGAATAGGAAGGCGAAGTTACATCAGCGAGCAAGAACACGTCACAACTGGGTGGTTGAGAAGTAGTTGGGCATTTAAGAGGAATCAGAACGGATATATTGTCAGAGTTGACTCGTTAGCTCAGTGGAAGCTGCGTCAGCAATCCTTAAACAAAGAAGGTTCGGTCGCCAATGTTTACAAAGCAGAAGATAAGGTCGCCGATATTGTTCATCGGCGAGTGAAGACAAATAAGTGTAAGAAGAGTCGTTGTCTGTATTAACTGTTGTCCATTATATAAATTGAAAAAGCGGGGATACCGAGATACACCACCAACTTTTTGTTTTCGTGAACCTAGTTGATTATGGTTGTTTGAACGATATCACAAATAAATATTTAAACAACAACCTGAGTATAGTTCAGAGTACCGAACCCTAACAAGAACGTAGTTCTTGTAGATCTCAACAGAGATGGATTCACTCAAAGGTTATGAATCAACAAACTTGCAATTACTTATATTATATGGATCAGAGACAATATAATGCGGAAGGGAAAAGTAATGCAAGACACCATAATTTTGTTAATGAGGAAACTGCAAACCTAGCAGAAAAACCCCGGGAACTCGTCCAGATGTGAACACCCTTGGTATGAACGGTATACAGACGCTAGCCTACTCTCAGACTTCGGACTGGACTGTATCGAGACTGAATTCACCTTACAAGCAATTCATCTACCAATGTGCTCTTACGTCTCTTGGCTCCCGCAGTAGCCTACGTACTTGATTCCCCTAGCTGACGTCCTTTACAGGCCTAGGAGTTGATCCACTTCCCTTCGTGAAGACTAGCGCTACCCTGCCTCTAACAGGACGCCTAAAAGTATCTAAGTAATTAAACGAGAATACGATTGTGATTTCCTTTAGACTTAAAGTCAAGGTTAATGGAAATCGATATGTTGAATAGGGCTTATTGATCTAGCCTAAACAACTTTACCTCCGAACGCGAGACGAACTTAGTATGAAACCTAGAACGTGATTTGCGTTTGGGAACTTCTAGGGTTTACGATACAAGATCTACCTTACGAAGTTTCTATCAAATCTTGGTCGTGATAAGATTGAAAGAATTCAATCGACCCAAGATACAGGATGGAATTTTACTTCCGACCTGTGCTTCACGATCCTCAAGTGAAGTATTTCAATAGTCGTAGTCCTAAAAGGACTTTGAGATGACGACCAACCTTTATGCAAGGATACACAAATGTGTAGAGGATTGAGATTGTATCTTGCAGAAGGTCGTCTATTTAT
>JAJJMA010176461.1:0-10927 GCA_023529015.1 Papaver nudicaule
TACTTGCTACAGCTATCTGCTTGATTCCAACTGGGACGACAAGGTTGCTCTTTCGGGAGTTTAGGTTTTGAAACCTTGATCGATATCTCGAGTTGTTTATTGCCTAAGTAAACTCAATATCCTCGCTCTTGGTGTAAAAGAACTTTGGTGAAATATCTGTTAGTTACCAAGGATATCATCTAGCGATTTGACCTGCCGCTATTTGGTTGTTGTCCACTACGGTTGTAATCGTCCGGTTGGAGGCCGGGTAGAGATAGTCCTCGCGACGGGTTGTGAGGCAACTCTTGCGTAAGATAGTAAAGGACATCTGTTTGCGTAAGGGAGTACATGTGCGTGACCACCTTGTTGTGGTTGGAGGCGTAGGAATACTGAGGGGAAATCTTTGTGACTTATAGTCGTATTAGGGTCATATTGTCTGCACCAGCTAGTCCGAAGTCTGAGAGTAGGTATGTTGGCGGCTTAATTCTTTAGAGTATTCAAACTGGACCAGGTCTCGGGGTTTTTCTACGAGTTTGTAGTTTCCTCGTTAACAAAATCTTGTGTGTACTTTACTTTACTTCCACATTATATTTGATTTATCATTTATAATTAAAGTATCGTACTTGGTTGTTGACATAGCCTTTCGGATTCTTGTATTGACTCCCTTCTGTAAATCAATCAGATCTGAAGAAGATCTTGTTCTTGAGTTCTTGAATACAGGAACCGTTCAAGGTTTGACTTATAGGTGGACTAAAATAAAAGATTGGTGGTGTACTCGGTACCCTCGTCTTTTCATTAGCACATGGACTCATTAGCATGGCCAACTTGTTTGAGCCATTGCTACCCTTCGACTAGGCCAAGGTGAGTTTTCTCACAACCTTTAGGTTTCGACCAACGGGTTAGAAGAAGACTGATTTGGACCTCAATACAAGCCTATGGACTTTTCTAAGTTCGGAAATTTTCTTGAGCCTCACTCAAGGTTGCTTAACTTAAAGCAAAGCCTCCCTTGATGATCACTATTGTTAGGGTACTGTCCGGTCAAACCCACTAGCGTTGGTATGTCAAGCTGGTTGTCAGTTTTAGGTGTCAAAACACAATTCTTGATTTAGCCTACTAGAGTTTAGATTTCGAAATTGGGATATAAACTAAGTAGTAGAGACCTTGAAGACGAAGACTGTGAAGACAAAGAAGACATCAATTATTCTTCATTGACAAAAGGTTACTTTTATGGAAATTCTTCTATTTTACTTACTCTATCTTTCGAAATAGTCGGTTACTTTAGTAGAGATACTAATAGCGATTGAGATCGTGTTCTTATCTACATGACCATGTGTTATGTTAGTATTTGTTCCCACGAATACTAAGGTTACAAGAATATATGAGATAGGTTCGATACCATTTGTCCATTGCAATGGTTTGCTTGCAAATCACTTGTTGGATATGGGTGAATCTAAAGGAGTACTCTTGAGCAAGAGTCCAGTGGATTATAGCTGAGGGCGTATAACACGTCAAGTACTGGCCCAGCCCAGAACTTCCAGCGGATCCCGTTAAACCCTATTCTGAGTAACGACGGTTCTCGAACCGGTTCGTGAACAGTGACTTGGGATTTTCTCCTGAGTTCCAAAACATCAATTTGTACACGTACATGTACGTGAACTTCAGATTCGATGTATTTGGTCGTAATTCAGAAGGACGGTTTGCGAACTGGCCAAGGTGAATATTCTCTGGAATTTTCACACGGGTTAAACTCTGACTCCTTTATCTCTTAGTTGGACTTAGTTATCACGAAATATCTTTTGTGGTCCAACTAACGATTCTCAATGTGTCAATAAGATAAAGATTATCTCAGGTATGTTGGATATCAATCTTGAAGTGTTTGTGAGCTAACAAAACACTTGGCAGATAAATGATAAAGATTTCCAATTGAGATAAATCTAGGTTTCTTTGTGTGCAAGTTATGTAACGGGTTCGTTTTACATGGGCACTTGCTAAACTTGTGGACCAAGTAACTAGTTGCTTTATTCCTAAGCAACCTATCTTATTGAGTGCTATAAATAGAGGTTTCTAGAACGAAAACCACAAACATCAAGCATACGTGAAGTTTCTCTGTGGAATTGATCGTAAACTCTTTTCACTTCGGTGAATGCTTGTTGTGGTATAGTCATCCTCTATTAGGTAGCAGTTCCTCTGTGGGAATTACCTAACGACTATAAAGACTTCTCTTGAGAGTTGTGAAGCACAGGTAGGAGATTGAGACCTTAGTGGGTGAAATCGGAGTAACCTGTAACCTTGGTAACCTGATCACGTTCTTGTCTATTCTACAGTCCTTCTCTTATGATATAAGGCCATTCGAGAACTGATACGTTACACACAGGGTTGAAAGGAAGCAACGCACGGCTGCACTCGGTGTTGTAAGACCTAGTTAGCTCCAGTTGTATAAGTTTCTTAAGTGATTCTTTTTACAACTAAGGTAGAGACAAGTTGGGCATAGTTTACTTGGTTTACTTGTCAGCCCCCGTTTGTAAGTAGATTTCCGTATGACCTGGAGCAATCCGAAGGAAGTCACTTTGTGTATGTCAAACTGATAGAGGACAGTTCAAACATACAGTTGATAATTGAGGTTCCAAAGCCGAAATTATTGACACAAGCCTTTAACAGCGGTTAAAGCAACTCCTAGGCCTATAACGGGGGAATCAAGTGCGTGATGATCTGTGGGGGATCTAGAGACGTAAGGAGTGAGACAGTAGAATTGGTCTCTGCTACATCCCAGACCGAAGTCTTATAGTAGGCTAGTGTTTGTAGACAGTTTGTACTGTGCGGTGTTCAATCTGGACGAGGTCCCGAGGTTTTTCTACAGGTCGTAGTTTCCTCGTTAAAAAAATCTCTGGTGTCTTGTGTGCTTTACTTTCCGCATTATATTCGCTGATTATCTAATTAAAGCAAACACAAGAAGTACGTTATTAATAAACCTGATCGTTGTCCTCAATCCATCCATTGGATTTACCAAGACCCTGTCTTGCGTTGGACTGATCACTTGTGATATAAACTCAGGTTAACAGATCTGGATATTGATTTTTGAGATCGTCCAGATCTGACCATAAGACTCAGGAGCCCAAACGAAAAGTTGGTAGTATTTCGGTACCCCTGCTTTTTTAACTATAAATAGATGACCTTCTGCAAGATACAACAGTATCCTCTACACATCCGTGTATCCTTGCATAAAGTTTGGTCGTCATCTGGAAGACCTTTGTCTTGGACTACGACTATTTGAAAGACTTCACTTGAGGATCGTGAAGCACAAGTCGGAAAAAAAATTCCTAGATCCTGTATCTTAGGTTGATTGATTTTTTAATCAAATTCAATCATACAAAGACCAAAGATTTGATAGAAACTTAGTAAGGATGTACTCGGTGTCAGAAGCCCTAGAAGTTCCATAACGCAAAAATCACGAACTAGGTTTAATATTGAGTTCGTCACGCGTTACTAGGTAAAGCTGTTTAGGCTAAATCAATAAGCCATGATCAACATATCGATTTCCATTAACCTTTAATTTAAGTCTAAAGGAAATCACAATCGTATTCTTTTTGAAACACAATCGAGTACACCAGGCGTCAGCGCTAGTTTTCACGAAGGGGAGTAGAGCAACTCCTAGGCCTGAAAAGGACGTCGGCTAGGGGAATCAAGTGCGTAGGCTTCTGCGGGAGTCAAGAGACGTAGGAGCACAACGGTATCTGAGTTGCTTGGAGGGTTAATTCATTCTTGATACATTCCGGTCTGAAGTCTGAGACTGGGCTAGCGTTTGTATTCGCTTAATACTGCGGGTGTTCAAATCTGGACTAGGTCCCGGGGTTTTTCTACTGGTTACGGTTTCCTCGTTAACAAAACTTCTGGTGTTGCATTACTTTTCCTTTCCGCATTATATTGTCTCTGATCTATATATTAGAGTATTGCAAGTTTGTTGATTCATACCCTTGAGTGAATCCATCTCTGCTGAGATCTACAAGAACTTTTTCTTGTTAGAATTCGGTTCTCTGAACTGTACTTGGGTTGTTGCTTGAATATTGATTTGTGAGATCATTCAAGCAACCTAATCAACTAGTTTTACGAATTAAAAAGTTGGTGGTATATCTCGGTATCCCCTCCTTTTTCATGACTAACACCATTAATAACCAGACTTAACTTTACAATTTGCTAGGTATATGTGTATTCTTTAGCTGCAAACTTAATCACTTTTTACTGCTCACCTCTTGTTGTCAATTCAATTTTACGAGAAACCAAAATTCATAATCATTTATGAACTCTAAACACCCATCAATTAACTACGTCATTATTATCAAATAAATGGAAACAACACGTTCAAATTTCGTCCAGTAACTTTACAGGTGTGACCTCAATTTCACTCACTTTTTTCCTGAAAGTAACCCAACTCTCCCCAGACCTCTATAAATTCTTAATGCTCTTTATAGTTTTTTCTTAACCTAATTGTTAGAGCATGGCTTGGTCAACCTCACTAAGTGTTGGTATATCAAGCTTAGTTGTCAAATTTAATGATCAAAACTCGACCTCTTGAAACACACATTTGTAAAGACTTCATTAAGATAACTTCAGTTTCTGAAAGATGTCGGAGGGATTTAGAGACACTACATGAAGAGTCGAAGAAGATCGAGGAGCAAACGAGGATATTCAGCTTCACGGTCAAGAGGTTAGTGAATCTAAATAACGCGATTCCATTATCTTTTACACTTGTGCTACAAAAGACAAAACATAACTTAATGCTTGATCTTTACATTATGACTTGATCACTTGTGATCAATGTGTCTTAAGAGCTTGCAGTATTATTGTTGCAGTTATGACATTCCATATTGCTTAGAGCTTTCTTTTCTTCTCCATCTCTAAGTGATATAAGGTTTTTCCGAAAACCTACGAGTTGGATAATAGCAGTTTATGATGTTGTTTCTGTAATACTACGATATTAAATCCATCATAGTATTGTGTCTCGACTTACCTTGTCCGACTCTGTCGGATTATTGGTACGTATTCATATGTACTAAAGTAATCGAGATCGTGACTCACACTTATGTTGTGTAGACTCGACATGCTGCTTTTCTGAATTCTATATTGTTGTTTGGCGCTGATTTCTAGAGTTCGAAATCATGCATTTGATTTTCGACATATGGACATCTAGAATGCCATATCACTTTTAGATTTTGAAACTATATTCCTGTTTTCTTATTTTAAGGACTTTGGAGTTTGAAACCACAATGTTGGTTTTGGTAAAATTGATTTTAATGTTTGAATTTGGTTTGAAGTCCATGAGTTATTGAGTCCGGAACTTAAATCTAAGTTTTGATCATAAGAATACTTGAGTTCGAAACTATGTTTGCTGGCTAACAGTGACTTGAGAATCGAGATCAATGAGTCTTGACCATGTGAGTTTTAAAAGGTCTCTTGACCACATGGACTCTTAAGTTCGATACCAAACATTTGTTACGAATATAATATGCGTTTCTTGTTTCGAAACCTTAATCTGGTTTTGTAAAACAAAATCTAAAGTTCGAAATCAAGCTTTGATTTCGCTTTGGAAACCTTAATTTGGTTTCAGTCATATATAAACTCTAGGATCCAAAACCTAACTTTGGTTTCTGCTAAACAAAATGTAGAGTTTGAAACCTAAATACTGGTTATCCCAGAAAACGTATTTCGAAGTACAGACTCTATCATTTTGATTTGTGCTTCGACGAATTAATGAGTTTGATATTCTCAGTTTGAAGTTTGAATTTGTTCATCTTCAATGTACAAAGTTTGTTTGAGTCATCATCAGAAATATGGTTTGTCGCTCTAATTAGTTGACAAAATGTGCTTTGAGTCCTTGTGAGAATCTTCATCCCCTTCTTTTGAACCTCCAAGAAAGGATTTTGGTTCTCCCTTTAGTTTTTATACTTTTTTAAATACTAAACTACCCTTATATTATTAGGACTAATTATTGCATTAGTGTTAGTGACAATGGTTAGTGATAAATATGATTAGTGTTTAAATAAATTAGAGAGAGGAAATCAAATTGTTGTATTTGATTATTTGTTGAGATAAAAGAAAAAGAGAGAAAAAAGAAATGCATATTGGTGACACTGGATACCTTCGTGATACCTTTGCTGATATTTGTTATCGTGCGGGTGTCCCAGTAATACGTATGATCTCCGTACTCTTGATGACTAGAGTTATTAGGGCGGAATTCGAAATAACTATAGACGAAAGATAGGTAAAACGTAGACACAAGAACAGATTTACGAAGAAAGATATCTTCTCTAGATTATGAACAAGACAATATTACAATTCTCTCTTTCACGCTCACAATCTCACTAAGCTTGTGTGAGTGTAAAATTTGCATGAATACTTCACACCTAACAGCCATCAGATCTATTATCATGCAAAACAGTATTTAATCGTATAAGAGTGCGAAGGTGTTTTTACCTGCAAAAACAATGTACCGTCTCTGGGTACTTTCGTAGTACTCGGAGATCAAAGTCGAACAAGACAAGCCTAAACCAAGAAAATGGCCGTTCCCGTCTTGCTTCGGTCACAAAGAGGATAGAGGTTGGTCTAGGGAGGGAAACAACGAAGAAACTTGAGATCAGGTTGAGGATGTGTTTTGGGTGTAAGAGTTCAAGATCTCCGTAGTGAAGTCGACTGGAAATCTCCAAGGCTAGAAACGTGTGTAGGTGTAGAAAATGCATTCTACAAATAAAAGCATCCTAGAGGTGAGGCTACGTAAGAAGAGTATCAGTGAGAAGTACAGAATCATCAACAAAAGCTTTAGGTTTATCACCATGCGTAGGAGATCAGCGGGTGAACGCCAAGGAACACATTAGCATACGATACCGCTGAGACTACATCAACAAATACCGCTGAGGTTACATCAACTTCCGCTGGAGCTACATCGGCGAATATCGTTAGAAGAATGGAAGAGTGAATTGTGATCAGCGGGTAAAAGGACACGTCACCGACAGAAAGCTGAGAAGTGGTTGAGCGTTTATGAGAAGATCAGAGTGGTCAGATTGTCAGAGTTGACTCGTTGACTCAGTGGGATCCGCGTCAGCAATCCTTATCCAGTAGAAGACTAATCCGCTGAAGTTAGAAGAATGGAGATTGAGGTCGCCGTCCATGCTTGTTGGCGGAGGAAGACACACGATTATTGGATGTAGAAGTATATTCGCTATGTGGCGCCAAGCCAAGGCCGGTGTAACTTAGCTTTCCTAGGAGAAGATACACCATAGAAGAACTCTAGCATAGGATTCCCTTTGAGGGTAGTATTGTAAATTCGTCAAATAGGTCTCATATAAATAGCTATGTAACCCTAAAATAAGGGGATGGTCTCTACTACTTTCTCCCTCTACCTCCATCTTCTCTACTTCTCCTCTACTCAAGAACATAAAGAACACTTAAGTTCTTCATGAAACCTATGTAATAATATCTCCATAAATCAATGATAAATCCTTGTGTTTATGTGTGTCTCATGTATGATTATTGGGTGTATTGGTAAAATCTCTATTATGGGGATTTTACCAACTACAACGTGTTTCGATTCTCAGGTGTTTTCTCCGAGGCTCTGGTTGTTTCTGTTTTGTGTGTTCTAGGTTTTCTGAACGTCCTGCCTTTGAAGATAGAGGAAGCCTCTATTTATAGTTTGAACTCACCCTGATCTCTCGACAGAGAAGTGGAAGTCGTGGAAGAGTGGAGGAGTGGAAGACATGCGTTGGTTTCCGTAACTGCCTGAGTCGTGTAGAACATGCCCACTCGCGCCATCTTCTCGTAACTATCCACTATCTCCATCAGTTTCTTTCAACTGCCGTAGACCGCCAGACCAATACCCCTAAAGTTATCCCCCCGTGTGATGTTTTGATGTCTCGAGTGAGTGATACGCGGATATTGCGTAGTTGAGTTGAGTAGAGTAGAGTTGTACGACTAATTTTCGTGACCAACATGAGTGTGGTGCCTCCGGGACACGAGTATAGGAGTGGCCTTGGCTGTTGGCCAAGGCCATAAGTGTTTAGCGTTTTAACCCAGAAGGCTGCGACCTTTGTCTTTGGCCAAGGCCAATTTTGACCGCGCTTTGGCGCTAGTTATGGTGGTGCCATGGCTCATGGCGCCACGGCCTTGGTCTTTGGCCAAGGCCAGCTTGTTGTGGCGCCATGGATTATGGCGCCACGGTCTTGGCCTTTGGCCAAGGCCTAATTGTTGTGGCGCCATGGAGTATGGCGCCACGGCCTTGGCCTATGGCCAAGGCCAGTCTGTTTGCGGATGTATTCCTCGTTATGGCCTTGGCCTTTTGGCCAAGGCTAAGTAGGTGTAATACCCCACTTTTACCTTTACAATGAACCCAGTCAAGTATTCCTCTTGTTCAACTCAATGGATTGTTTCATGGGCTTTGAAGATAAATTAGTCCACCTAACTAACTAGGTATACACCTAGTATAGTTATGAGATAATATGGGAGGAGGAAACCTAGTTTTTATTTTAGCACAACAAGAGAGAAAAGAAACAAGTTGCTGCGTAAACCCGAGGAGATTGTCTCTTAAATCTCAAATCAAAGGCAAGTTACTCTTGTTCTATCTTCTATTTTTGTTGATAATTAAGTTTCAATTGTGTTACCTCTTGATAACCTATTTTAGTTGTTGAATCCATAGTTTAGGTTGTGAATTCGGATTTTGTTTTCTGATATCAGAAACCCTAGGTACTGATTAAATCATATCTTGAAAACCAGCCGTTAGAAAATAGTGAAATTTGGATATGTCATGAACGACATTATCATGAACACTCGCCTAAATTTTCACATAGATCAGGAAAGGAAAAGTGGTAAAAACTGCTGAGTTATATAGCAACTAGCTACAGATTTTGTAAGACGTGACATTGATATTGAGGGCTCTATTTAAGAACTTGAACTTCGTATTTTTCTATTATTTTTGGATATGATGAACCATTTTTCATGATTATTAGGCTGTAAAAATATCAAAGAAAATAGAGTATGCGAAGTACCCGAAATAGGTGATATACTTCACTTGTACCAGTAGGACTGCAGTCAGAATTTAGCATAATTAATCTGTCATAACTCGATATCTAACCGTTACTTTTGCTTCAAAATTTTATACAATGTTTGTGAGATAGTGCTTAATGTGTGGTTAAAATTTCATATTTTTCCTGTGAGTATGCAACCTGATATTGACTGGAACAGCAGAGGGTGTTGAGTTCGTTTGTAGGGCGAATTTATGAAATTCTTGTATTATGGCTGTAGTTTGAGTTTTGCTTGTATTTGCTGAACCTTTGAATGGTTTATGTAATATTGAATGTGCTAGAGCTACTTAAGAGCCTAATTACTACTTGATGATATTTTTGTAATGCGCGGATGATATCCATTGTTTAACTACTTGCTAAGAGGTCAGGTTCGCAAAGCTATATATAAGCTTCTGAGTGTCGGTGCACAGTAGTTGTTGTTCATATGCCGAGTGCAGGACCATAACTATTAAAATAGTATGTGTCTCACGGTGGGCAGTGAATGTGAATATTGTATTTTCGGTGTATGTGAGTAACCGAATTGTGAGCAAACCTAAAATTGATTACTGTAGTAACTTAAATTGTTTAGGCTTGGCATTATTTTTTTTCTTTGGACATTGATTGATGAACTACGATCGTGCTTGATCCCTTTGGGTACGTAGGCAGCCGCTTTGCGGTTCAGCACGTATGATAATAATATAAAATGTGGTTTATAATCTTAATCATGAATTCGTTTCATCTTATAATTGCTTATAATTTTTGTACGAACGAGATTAGTTAAGCTCAAGTTGTGTTAGTGGTGTACTTCAAAATTTTAATAATGAAATATGTGACGATTATATCCAAATTATACCTTGACGATGAATATGAACTGTGTAATATGGGCTTGGACTTGGATGCAAAGGTAAAATTTTCAAGTTTTGGAGTTTGGTTACTTTAGATAAACTACTTAAATCCAGTTCCAAATTTTGGGGTGTTACAGTAGGTTTGTGGCGCCTACTGTAATTGATGTCTTCTTTGTCTTCACAGTCTTCGTCTTCAAGATCTCTACTACTTTGTCTATATCCCAATTCCGAAATCTAAACTCTAGTAGGCTAAATAAAGAATTGAGTTTTGACACCTAAAACTGACAACTAGCTTGACATACCAACGCTAGTGGGTTTGACCGGACAATGCCCTAACAGATACCGCAAGCATCAAGCATACGTGAAGGTCCTTAGGGAAGGTAACGTAAACTCTTTTCACTTCGGTGAACGCTTGTTGTGGTATAGTCATCCTCTATAGGTTGCATCTCCTCTGGGAACTCCCTACGACTATAAAAGACTTCTCTTGAGAGTTGGGAAGCACGGGTAGGAGATTGAGACCATATTTGGTTGAAATCGGATTAACCTGTAACCTTGGTAACCTGATCACGTTCTTGTCTATTCCATAGTCCGTCTCTTCTGCTATACGGCTATTCAAGAATTGATACGTTACACACAAGGTTGAAAGGTAGCAACGCACGGCTGCACTCGGTGTTGTAAGACCTAGTTAGCTCCAGTTATACAAGTTTCTTAAGTGATTCTTCGTGTATAACTGAGGTAGAGATAAGTTGGGCATAGCTTACTCGGTTTGCTTGTCAGCCCCGATTTGTGAAGTAGATTTTCGTATGACCTGGATTTAATCATCCGAAGGAAGTCAACTTGTGTGTGGTAAACTGATAGAGGACAGTTAGACCATACGTCAACAATTAGGTTGCAAAGCCAGTATTGTTGACACAAGCCTTTGACATCGGTCAAAGCAACTCCTAGGCCTGTAAAGGACGTCAGCTGGGGGAATCAAGTGCGTGACGATCTGTGGGGGATCTAGAGACGTAAGGAGTGCGACAGTAGCCAATTCGCTTGGAGGGCTTGAGTTGGTCTCTG
>JAJJMA010176474.1:0-21087 GCA_023529015.1 Papaver nudicaule
GCAGCCTCAGTAAAATTACCAGATTCTGCCTCTAACAGAATAAGTTCACCAAGATAATTACGAGACCGCAAAAACGCCCGCTTTTCCTCCATTGAAGAAAAGGCTCGAACAAACTTCAGCATACTATTTGCATCTTTCAGTTGATGATAATGAAGAGCACATCTCTCTAGAAAACTTTGTTCCATTTGTTTCAGTTCTCGACTTTTAACATTATCAGCATCTAAATTAGCACTTTCTTTCCAGTTTCTAATGTAATCCAGACCCTTGTCAAAGAGATTACCATTAGTGCACACAACTAAGCATTTTGTTAAGCAGTTGGCCTTACAATACACTTCAGCTGCCATACACCAACATTCAGCTTGATGAAAACAGTCGCCGGCAACTTCTAGGTAAGATTCATCGCATTTATCCCGGTAAAGTGCACCTGTGCACAGTAAAAGAGATAGTAAAGACAAGACAGTGTGCAAAAACAAACATAGGGTTCAGCTAATTCAACAAAAGCTGGAAAGGTTCAATGAAAAAATCGATAACCGATGCACCAATATCCCTTCCTACAACTAGAATGAAAACTGAGCTGGTAAACAACAATCTCAAACGACATACAAAAATCTAGTTGGAGAAACTAGTTGGAGAAAGAATGTATAGAAAAAGAAAAATGACAACAATAAGTAACAGAGCCCAATGAGAAATCCTCTTTACTTGTCAAAAGAAAAAGATATTCATAAAAAAGACTACAACTTCAACTGCAAAAGTATCAAAACTGCATATAAAAATATAAATAAAAATAAAACAAAAATCTAAATGTAATGTAAGGCAAATTTTCCCTACCAGCCCTTTTGAACTCCTTTAACTTGATAAAACATTCAGCTGCTAACTCATTCTTGCTAATTGATTCATATATTTCAGCAGCCTCCATAAGAGCAACGCGAGCAAGTTCGGAGTTAGAACCCTGCAAACGATCAGCAGCAGCTCTAAGGCCAGAAGCCTTCGCCCACTTCTCTCTCTTCAAATCTCCAGCTCTCTCAAAACACATTGTTGCCATTTCATAGTTACGCTCATTGAATAACTGTAAAGAATAATATGAAAATACCATATATCATATTCCATATGTGACAAGAGTTAGGCAGAGTTTTCAGTCAAAAACATACCTTGATACCACGTGAAAGCCACTCTTCCTTGCTACTGGCGACCTTCATTGCCTGTGCAAGTGATTCATCAAGTTCTCTGACCTGAACAAGACTCTTCTCCTTCCAGTACTCATACATAGGCTTAGAGAACTCATCTACGTTCTCACATATCCACAATCTTTGCCTAGTTCGAGTTATGGCAACATACAATTGCTTCAGTTCAGAGCAGAGCAATTTGTGCTTTGCCTTGCTAAAATTTGGGAATTTCTGTTCAACAGAGCTAAAAAGGTTTTGTTGCTTCATGTATCCATAAACAACTCTCCATTGATTCTTCAAAGGTGATGTGCCGAAAAAGTTGTATAGCAATACATCCTATATATATAGAATCGATAAAAGAAAAAAGTTAGCCCGAAATACATATCCTTTTGTATGTCATAATGGAAGTATCGTCAAAATAAAACTCAAGAGAGTATTACTATCAAAGTAAACTAATAGGTAATCACCTGAAACTCAAGGCCTTTGCACTCGACGATTGTCAGCACAAGAGCTTGCTTTCCAATTTGTTCCAAAATTTCCTTCCTAGCAGATTCATCTCGCACCAGGATAACCTGTTCTGCACCAAATCCTACCATCGTCCCTCCATTAGTGCCACCACAGCTATTGCCAAAAATCGTAATAATTGCATTCTCATCCTTCACTGATTCAAGCAAAACTGGTGCTTCTCCATATATAAGGCTAGTCTCGGGGCTTAAAATATCAATAGAGTGAGGGAAAAAATGGTAAAGAAGCTCAATCACACTCTGGGACAAATGGAGAACACCTGCATGAGTACGGAAATTTTGGCTCAGTTGGAATATCTCTGATATACGAGATTGATCCTTGTCCTTAACTTTTCCTTCGCCATTATTTTGTGAATCACAAAGAAACTCATTATAGAACAAAGACCTAATATCTTGGAATCTGAAGTCAATCCCCCTGGCAATGGTTTGTGCAGTGTCACCAGAAAAAACAAATCCTTCCTCGACGTTCCTGCAAATGTACTTGAAAAGTCCAATTTGTCTCATAGTCAAATCCTGAACCTCATCAATATACACAAAGTCCATATCATCGCCCCTAAAGCTCCCATTTTTCAACCGAGAATGAAGATCAATAACGAAATCCGACAAATCAAACTCTCCATTTAGCACCTTCTTCTTTTCATAATCAATAAAGATATCATAAATCATCTCTCTTGTTTCCATGCTTAGGATTGAAACCCGAGCAGAAGATAGTGACTTGTAATCTTCTTTGCTAAGTTTTCCATCAGGTATCCGACCACTGATCAACCCACCTTTTATGTGTGAAATAATCTCAGTAAAAACCGTAGAAGAGTCGAGGTTCTTAGTCATCTCAGAATTGAAATGGGGCCAGTAAAATGAGTTGAAACGATCAAAATTAACCTCCTTGGATCTCATAAGTGCATGCACGGCAAATGGACTTGTTTTTACAGTAATACCTTTTGAAGATTCCCCTACACTGAACCTATCAAAATATGAATTGTCCATACTTCCATCAAGCATCATTAAGAACTTCTGAAATGTTATGACGAGAGGATATTTTTTAGGTGGAATGTCAGTAAAACAATCAGGAATATCCCTGAATTCAACTGCATCATTGGTTTCATGCATATCTATTAAACTATGCACAGGTGTAGACGTTCCAGCACAGATAAAACTGCAAAAGACAAGAAAAGATCATTAACTTGTGAACAAAACTAATTGATTCTCTTCAGTTGTGACTGTCAGTGCTAGGTCAAAAAATCAGGTACACATTAATGAATGCCGAAACTTTAAGTAAGATTCACCTTTTAAGGTTAGAAATTTGGTTCTTTACAGCTGAGCAAAGTTTAGAACTGACAGTTACGAATATTTGGCGTAAGACAGTTCCTCCAGTCTCTTCACTGTTTCCTCTTTTGACATTTTTGTCGGAAGTATGCATAGGAACATCACCCTTAACCTCAGAGAATCCAGCTGAAGAGAAATGGTGCTGCTGCTCCTTTTGAAACAATTTCATTGTTAAAACAGTTGTTTTACCAGTTCCAGACCGTCCAAGAATAAACGTACTTCTAGGGAAGCGTATCATCTCCAATTCTTGGTCAGTTACTTCGAAAGGAAGATCAAGTTCTCTACCATCATTCCCAGAGAGTAAATGATTCACCACACCAGATGATAAAGAGTAAAACTTCATTAGCAACAAACTGTCTCTTACTTTTGAGTTCTCCACATAGCTTCTTCCGTCTGTTATTCCAGCGGTTGAGCCATTAACTGACTCGGCATTTTTCTTAAACTGAACTATTACATCAGTTGCTTTCCATATCATTGGGACCTCCAGATCTCTACAAGAAGAAAACACAAAAGTATTATTACAGTATGTCTCAAGGAATTGTAAACATAATAAGTATATGATAGGGAAAAAAAACAACAATAGAAGATTAGTATAAAACTGTTTTTACACAGTTGATGGGCACAATGAGTGGAATTCATACCCCTCTATATTCTTCAGCTTACACCTGCTGAGGTAGTCATCGGTGTACATTGAGAAGATATTATCCAGGCGGTTAACTAGTTTAGGAATCTCCTCAAGAGGTAAAATATCCCATATCTTAAGAACCTGCGTGTAACTAGTATCTTTAGCAATATCAACACTGGATAAAATATACAGCCCCCCGACCTTATATTGTTTCAGAAGCTGAATTGGACTTCCACAAAAAGTGTCTCCCTTCAACTTCCTGGGGCGCCAACCATTGGAAAGCTTAAGCAATAAATTGATAACAAACTTTTGTGTTTGCAACGATTTGATGTTCCCAAATGATTTCTTGAAGTTATCACTAAATAGAACCTGCAAACATAGAGACAACAAATTGTAGAGACGAAAAAATCCACATTTCGTAATTCCTATCAGTTAACTACTAACTTTGAATGACATGATAGATTATTTACCTTCCATCTAGCACTTTTGAAAAGTATACTATCTCCATTAAGCAAATCATCTAGCTGGGACAGCTCCTTTTTCGCCTCTAATATTGCCTTAGCGATCTCCTTATCTTCATCAGCACGAAAGAAACAATGCCGAACCTTTGAATCATCAACTAAAGAGGACCAGCAAGTTTCACTATTCAATAAAGTTCGTCCGTCACCTAAAATCCACAGGCAGTGCCTGAAAGTCCAACACAGAACAAGTAAAAAATTAGGCATCTTCGAGTGAGAAAATTACAGGATACTCTTAGAGATATAATAAAGACATTCTAGCATTGGTCATACCTTGCCCTTGTAAGAGCAACATTGGTTCGCTGAAAGTTAGAAAGAAACCCAATTGATCCACCTTTATTAGACCTGACTGTGGATATTATGATGATATCTTCTTCACCACCTTGGAACCCATCTACGGTTTTCACCCTCAAAGAAAATCCATCGTTCTTATCAAATTTCTTTGCCACCTTGTCTTGTATAGCAGCAACTTGAGCAGCGTACGGGGATATAATCCCAATGCTAAAATTTTGTCTTGTGCCCTGCCATGCTGTAAGTAAGTAATAACATTATTAACTGGATAAAGATTTACAATTAAGCAGTACATAATTAAGAATAAGTTTTTGTTCTTATGTACAGTAGTCACACCTTTATGAAGCATTCGCACTATTTTCATAACAACTGCAACCTCCACAATGTTTCTCCTGCTATGACCAATGTCATCCACCTCCTCTCTTCCGTCAGAAATACTTATGAAAGAGTAAGGCCCAAACATAGCTCCAGGAAGAAACTGTCTTTCGTAACTTTTGCACAAAACATTTGGTGCATCAGAAATCTGTTGCTGATAAAAGTTTGCATTCGGGAACAAGCTTATTTGGGGATGCATCCGGTATTGCATGTTGAGCAGGTTCTTTGAGTGCCCCAGTGAACTTAACCTTTCAAATAGACTTCTGCCAAACCCAGCTTCATCAGATACCTTAAAAAAAATATCAACAAAAATTGAAAATATTAAATGATATGAAATGGATTACACAAAGTTGGAAGTGATTAAACTGTTTAACATGATTTAAAACTTAGTAGTTACAGTATAATTACCTTGCTATTGACCATCGCTGGTAACTGACACTCGTCCCCGATCAAAATAGCATGTCTTAAACCTTGAAGCTGTAAGGGTATTAGTGCCTCACATTCTTTTAACTGAGCAGCTTCGTCGATAACCAATAAGCTTAGTGGATCAATTTCATATTTCAGCAGATTACATGAGCTAGAAGCCGTGCAAAAAAAGAGAGAAGCATTCTGGAAACAGTACTCCCGTACTTTCCATCTCAATGACTCAATACTCTTGACCTCAAATTTAGGAAGGAAGGCATCATGATCTAGAGAATCATAAAGGGCTCTCAGAAGCTGGAGGCACTCACATCTCATCTTGGATAGAGTGGCTGTGGTAGAACAATGATCCTGTTCACTGGCATATGCATCAATACAAACTAATTCTCGTTCCGCAAATATCTCTTCTAGTTCTTCGTCTGTAATATCATTTTCTAACACCGAGCTTTCAAACGATTCAAGCAAATCAAGAAGGGAATTCACCTCGACGCTATGCCGCGAAATTAAAAATTTCGGAAAATGGGTGTGTAAAGTATTCAAGTAGGTTTCCAGGGGTAAACCTACAGCTTTATATCGGTTTCTAGTAAACTCAAGAAATGAAATGTGTGTTTCATTTTCCTCTTCACCTTCTTTTTCTTTGTTTTTCTCATTCTCCAAAAACACTTGATATTCAGAGCCAGAATTCCTAAGAATGTCAATCATTGATCTGAAAGTATGCTTCCAACCAGTTATTCCAAAAAACTCTACAAGCCTTTCGACTCGATAATCCAAGTAAATCTCATCAAGATCATCAATCACTCCCAATCTTTCCTTATTACCAAATAACAGTATATCTCCAAATGAAGGAAACTGAGCATCCTCTCCCAAGCCCCTCTCATAAGCCTCTTTAACAAGCTGAAAGACTCGCAATGCAACTTCTTTAACTGCAACATTTGTCGGAGCGCACAGAACTGTTCTATAATTTCTTTTCAAGAGAATGTTGAGCAGTACACTAACAGTTTTAGTTTTTCCCGTCCCTGGGGGACCCCAAATAAGCTTAACTGATGACTTGTGATTGCATTGAGCTGCACGTAGAGAAGTCTCTACTGCTGATGTTTGGGACTCGTTAAGGGTCGATGATAATTGTGAGACCACATCATCAGTCCAATTGCTATTATATTGTGTGGAGCAGAGATCGCAGAATTCCTCAACCTGCATTACCATGACAACAAACATAAAATACATAAGTGATCAAATTCTTCCGTTACACCAGATTTTCTTATCCTAACAGAGAAAACTAAACAGAAAATAGAATTGAGGTAAACAATCACAGTGGGTCATCCTTAACAAACAATTGCATCCCTTATATGTAACCCCAAAAAATGTAAAACACTAGTATAAGAGCTTGTGCAAATTTCTTACCACTGAATTGGTGCACAAAACTTGGTCAATGATACGCATGTTTCCAGACAAGCCCAATGCATTCCATATTCTAGTGTTGGTTGTCATGTTTGTAAGAAATACTGCAAAAAGTGAGTTATGCATGCCTTCATGATCAATCTTGATTTCTTTTGAAGTTTGAACCTTAAAACTTGTACTAGGAAAATCATCATTGATAAATTGATCCTCCTCATCTTCCTCCGCGCCTTTATTTGATTTATCCTCCGCGCCTTTTTGAGCTGCCTTAACATTAGTAACCACAGCAAAACTCCATGTAACTCCAGTACGCTCCAAATCCGATGCAAGTTCAGGTAATGCATTGGATAAAACAAACAAGTCCCCTGGTTTGGGACAATAACGTTCTTTTTTCCTTTCATCCTCCCTATTTCTCCAGAAATCCACAGTAAGGTTTCGTAACAATGGTTCAGGCGGCTTAACTTTCTCTACTAAAATCACCTCAGCCCAAGGAGCGAAAGTGATACCCTCCATTTTTGAACATAATTCCGCACGAGTTTCTTCAATCAAAGGAAAAATATAAGAGTTGCGATACTCATCTCTCGATTCAAAAGTCTCAGGAATCTTTTCTACCTACAAGTGAAACAATCAAGAGTATAAAAGGTAAGACTTTTAACCAAAAAAAAGTAGATTAAAACAGATAATGATGGTCAAGTAGATAAACAGATATAGAGAAAAAGAGACCTTATGTTTGTAAAGCTCTTCATTAAATATGTCTTGAACACTCCATGAAAACACAGTCTTCGTTAAACCATTTACAGCAGTAGCCATTCCCAGAGTAATGATCACTTTCACCTAAAAAAATCTAACTTTGTCTCTCGACACGAAAGGTTAAAAAGAAGAGCAACCCATTTGCCCCTTTAATCTGCTAAATGCAAATGTAAAAAATAAAAAAAAAAATCAAACCTTTTTGAGATTTTGATCCAAACTTTTTTTTTTTTGCAACAGGGGAAAAAAACAAATTTACATGATGAAAATATTTCACCTTGGGAAGAAAAGGGTCTTGATCATGTAGACTAGAAAGACTTGCAAAGTATACGCAGACTGCTACAGCAAGGATAAAGTTTACTTTTGAAAAAGTAAAGTTTTTGTTTTTGCTTTGCTTTTGAAAACCCAGGAAGGAAGTAATTGCTTTTGAAAACCCAGGAAGGAAGTAAAGTAAGTTTCTGACAACCCAACTTAAAATTTATTTATAATAGTAAAAAGGAATTTTGAATATTGGAAGAAACTCAAAGGAAATGGGAATTACCAAAGGAATTAATGGAGAATTTGAAATATAAACAGGTTTGTTTTACATTTCCAAAATCATTGACTGAAGATGGAAGGTTGAAGTTTGAGGAGGAGGCGAAAAAATCAAAACGATAATTCCACTAAACAATAGTGGTACTGAATAATTTACGTGGGGTAAATGGCCACATTAAAGACTGACCAGTATGAAGCCACTCTGGTAGGGGCGGGTACCAAAAATGATGGGGCGGGTACCAAATCTAATAGGACAAAATAGCGATGGTGCGATCTCGTCCGTTGGATCGCACTATTTGGTACCCCTGCTAGACTTGGTACCCGCCTATATCATTCGTCAGTATGAAGTTTTTCGTGGTTTATGGGTTTGTTTGCCGCCACAATCGGGGGAGATGCAAAAATGTAATAAGCTTGTTGTGACAGCCCCTCTCCACAAACACGTCTCAATTGGTATGATGCATCCCTAACCCTACGTGAGAAAGAAAAGTAAATTAGGCTTCAAAAAAAAAAAAAAAAAAAACTTTGAGCAAGCACTTGTCTCCTACAAACAGTATGTGGTATTGAGAAATTTTCATTGTGCATTTGATGATATTGCTCCCCATTCTATGAGCTCCTTGCCAATCAAAATGCTTCGATGCTGTGAAGAATGATTTACCTAACCGGTTTGTTATGACTGAGCGTGATTCAGCTTTGTGGCAGAGCAACAGAATCAAGCACGCACAAGACTATTTGTTGGCCATTCTGATTGAGGGGCTAAATCAAAACTTGGGTCTGGACAATTTAGAGCTATTCTGCGATACAGGTTTGGGATCCCTCTTTTCGAGGAAGGGGATACATGTTCTAGTTGTGGCAAAGAGGTGGATATTTTTGGGGATCACGCCTTGCATTGTTCGCATGAGGTTGGTCTAAGTATAGGCACGACCTGGTCCGGGATACCTTTGCCGATATTTGCTACCGTGCAGGTGTTCCAACTAGGAAGGAAGTGGATTTGGGTTTTATCTCTGATACAGGCGTGGCTTTGAGACCAGCTGATATCCTCGTGTATAACTGGGATAATGGGCATGACGTGTGCATGGATATTATTGTTGTCTCTCCTTTCACAGGCGGTGGTGGGGTACGCTCATTTGTCCCTGGCCAAGCGATTGAGAATGATGTCTCTCGTAAAAGGGACAAATATTTAGCCAAGTGTACTGATCATGGTTTTGGTGTGCTGGCTTTTACCACGTTGGGGGAGTTGGGTAGTGATACTGTGGAGTTTTTGAAGAGACTGCGCAATTATATGGCTAGTCATGATGCGAATGTTGTAGTGGGGGATTTTCTTTTCCATAGGATAGGGGTTGTTCTTCAAAAAGTGATAGGAGCCGAACTTGTTTCTAGGCTCCCATCCAACTCTTGTAATCCTCTTCCTTTCCACGATGATTAATAAAATTCAATTTTTCTTAAAACAAAAAACGATTATGTGAATGTATGAGGCCATCATAAACGATTTAATTATGCGGCCATGGAGATATTCAAGAGAAAAGAAAGCATTGTGGAGGAGAATTATTCGGCGTAAGTTTATGAGCAGGTATTTATACCTACAGATAGCAAGTAACACGTGCTATGCACCGGGTGATTAGCTTTCTGATTTCCTCCGGTTCACCCAGTTCATAGCTACACTGTAAATAATGCAAATTCAAAAAATAGAAGTTAACATAAGCTTCCCATCCTCCTCAGTCCAAACTCCCTGCAAGTACAAATGAACACCACAAAATTGTCCTTTTGTGCATCACCAATACATGTAAAAGTGTAAAAGGAAAAAGAAACATAATTAATCTCATTCTTACAATTCATAAACCCATTTCGTCTACCGTAGTCCTGAAGGTGTAAATGAGGGCGCAAAAACATAAAATTAATTTAGAGACTCCTACATCCATTGGTTATTTTATCTATCAAGGAGAGGCTCCAGATTTAATCTACAGTCTGAGTTGTGCACAGTGATTCGGAAGAATAAACACCACAATCGAATTTATTCCATGACACATTATTATTACAATTCATAAAATGTAGAAATGAAGAATAAAAAATGATTTATGTGCAATTAGTAACTCAATGAAAGAAGAAATGAATGAAAAGGACGACCTTCACCTAGTAGGGTTTAACTTTCATTTTTACGCTGCTGGATTATAAAAGCATGGTTTTCTCTCATTGTGATTGTACTATCTTGTTGGTCTTCTTGTCCCTTTCTTCGTGATCTGCTGGGCTTTCATCCCCATTTTTGAAATATGGAATCTGTTGTAAACCCATCTTCACCAAAAGGAAACAAAAGTGGATATTGCATTGCCATAAAACTCGTATATAATTTTGAGATCCTTTTTAATCCCTTGCTATTTTCTTCAACTATTATGTTTTTTTCCACCAGCTTCTGAATTTTGAACTGTCACGTCACCAATTGCCGAAGAAAATGGGCAAATTATAATGTGGTTTGTCTCTGTTGCGGGTGCCAAATAGCCTTAAACGAACCGGAGTCAACTCTTCTTCCTTATAACGATCTCTTGCCAACCTAAAAGCTTTGACAAGCAGATTGACGGAATCCAACATATTTATCAGTTCTTAGGTAATATTATAATCCAATTCTTTTGCAGTATCTTGGGTAAGATCCTCAGTTTTGTTCTTAATCAGTGCATTCTTCTGATTTTCAACCTCGCTATCAGTATTGTATATGTACAACTGAGCAAATGCCAGTTTATTACCATCACGCGACACAAATGAACCGATCTTTCGATGATTTTGGCCATTTATTCTATACAAGAAAGGTCATGTACCATAATCACACAGTACTTGCATCTTGGTCCATTTAATCACCTATAGACGTGAACGCAAACATGAAACTGTATGCTCGAATGAGCTCTCTAAAGTGTGAAGAGTGTGGTCAACCCCTGAAGTCTAAAAGTTACTTAGCCTACGCCATTGAGTCCTGCTTTCTTTGATTTTGACTATCTGAAACTTTTAGTTTCCCACCAACCACACCCTCTATAAACATACATTAGCAAATTAAATTATTCTTCTATAAATATTGCATTCAATACAAATTTATTAGTCTACACTCTATAGTGAGTACACTCCACTCGTGTCTTTTGAAGTTCGACTTCTAATACGATGGAGATACAGAGATAGATTTGATATGCCTTTCGCGATTGGCCGACCTTAATACCTAGCAACTACATACTTTGCAATTCAATATGAAAATGAGAGGATACCGAGATATACCACCAACTTTTAGTTTTGTGAACCTAGTTGATTATGGTTGTTTGAACGATCTCACAAATCAATATTCAAACAACAACCTGAGTATAGTTCAGAGAACTGAACCCTAACAAGAACGTAGTTCTCGTAGATCTCAAGAGAGATGGATTCACTCAAAGGATACGAATCAACAAACTTGCAATTACTTCAATTATATAGATCAGAGACAATATAATGCGGAAGGGAAAACTAATGCAAGACACCAGAATTTTGTTAACGAGGAAACTGCAAACCAGCAGAAAAACCCCGGGACCTCGTCCAGATGTGAAATTAACCGAATACAGACGCTAGCCTACTCTCAGACTTCGGACTGGAATGTATCGAGACTGAATTAACCCTACAAGCAATTCAGCTACCAATGTGCTCCTACGTCTTTTGGCTCCCGCAGAAACCTACGTACTTGATTCCCCTAGCTGACGTTCTTTACAGGCCTAGAAGTTGCTCAACTTCCCTTCGTGATGACTAGCGCTACCCTGCCTCTAACAGGACGCCTAAAAGTATCCAAGTAATTAAACAAGAATACGATTGTGATTTCCTTTAGACTTAAAGTCAAGGTTAATGGAAATCGGTTTTACTGAATAGGGCTTATTGATCTAGCCTAAACAGTTTTACCTCCTAACGCTTGACGAACTTAGTATTAAACCTAGTTCGTGAATTTGCGTTACGGAACTTCTAGGGTTTATGATACAAGTGCCTTACGAAGTTTTTATCGAATCTTGGTCGTGATAAGATTGAAAGAATTCAATCGACCTAAGATACAGGATCATGAATCTGACTTCCGACCTGTGCTTCACGATCCTCAAGTGAAGTCTTTTCAATAGTCGTAGTCCAAAAGGACTTCGAGATGACGACCAACCTTTATGCAAGGATACACAGATGTGTAGAGGATTGAGATTGTATCTTGCAGAAGGTCATCTATTTATAGTGATCACCAAGGGAGGCTTTGCTTAAAAGTTAAGCAACCTTGAGTAGGGCTCAAGCAAGTTCCGGAACTAGGAAAGTCCATAGCTTGAATACCCATTCTCAATCTTTTTCTAACTTTGGAGTAGGCCAATAGTTAAAGAGGACTCAACCTTGATTGAAGGTTTGCGACTTCTGGTCCAAAACTTGTTTGAACATTGCGTGGATTAAGTAGTTGAATTCCATGGGCTAAGTAATGACAAGTCCGTGAACTAATCATTCCAGAACCGAAAACTCCATAATATGAAAGTGAGAGTTTTCCATGGCTTATGTGTACGCGTTCACAAAGCTGTCTTTTGGAGTTCAGGAGAAACCTTGAACTCGTATGTACGCGTTCATATAGACTCACTCGTTCTCTGAAAATGCCTTGTGCAATATATGTACGCGTCCACCGTTGAGGTCATTTCATGAGACAATTCAACTTACTCTACCTATACATATTATCACGGTTGTGACAAATGCAAAGGCGAAGAATCCTAGAATACCTTCGGATCTTATAAACAACATCATAGACTATTAATATGATAGAATGGTAAGTACGAAATATGGAAAGGAAAACCTTTCTAACCTTTATCGAGGACGTTATGATTTATCAAGTAGTAAGCTTCGGTCTTCGTCTTCAATGGTCTTCGTCTCGATTACCTAAAACCATCCTAGTCCGAGTTGTAGAGTAAACTTATCAAGGATTGTGTTTTTGTCATCTAAACTTGACAACTGACTTGAGATAGCAACATCAGTGGGTTCAACCGAGCAATGCTCTAACACAATATACACTAAATTATATAGACAAACGTAGGATTAGGAAAGCAAAGGAACATACCTTCAAAGTGAGTATTCAAATTCTCATTTTAAATCACTCCACGAGTTTTTATTGCAATCTAATAGATGAACTTGGAATGTTTCTACAGCAAAACGAAATGATAATATTAAGGCTTCAAATGACTATAGTTAATTAGTTTACTGCAGCACCCGACATAGTTACAATTTCAATCCCATTAACAAATGCATAAGAGCATTTGAAATCCGAAGAATGTTTGAAGGTGATACTGAGAACCTTGTCATCAGACGAAATGAGAGAAAATTCTCTAATAATATAAGATTGAGTTCAGGTTATCGTTGTTATTGGACTAAATTTGTTTCCTTTTGCGACAACCAAAAATTGGAATCACTGGGGTTTAAAGAGTTATAAGTAAACGGATAAAAATGCGGGTGTAAGAGGGCAGTCATATATAAAATCGAAAAAACATACCTTACTAAGTTTCGCCTTAAGCAATCCAAGTACACTGAAATAGTCATAAAATTATTAGCAAAAAAAAAAAACCGAAAGAAAACACACAAATACTAGAGATACATGAATACTAAAAAAGAAAACCATCAAAACTACAAACATATTGGCATAAATTGTTCTAAACAGACTGATCCAAATTCCACTCTAAATTGACTAAGTCATTTCCACAAACAACTAAAATTCATTAACATAACAACAATGAGAAAGTAAGTAATACCAAAATAGCGACCGATAATATAATGCCAAGTAAAACCATGTTTTTTTTTTTCAAATTTCTTCTTGATATCCTCAGTTATGTCTCTCTTGACAGTGTGGTTCTCAACGCCTGATCAAACTAAATCAAAGAGAGAGAAAAAAAAAAACTAAAACTGAAATCCATTAAAGAAAAATATTTGTCAGTAAAGAGTTGAAGAACTTACCTTTGTTGGATCACCATAAGGGTATCATTTCTTAAGTTTTTCAATAGTATCATGTGCAGCCTCAACTGGAGCATAAAGCCGACGGGAACTCCAAAAGGCGTTACTAATTCCTTTTACTCCTGGTGAACACAGTTTTAAATCTATATTTCTGAAGTCGAGAATATTTATATTATTTTTCAACGAGGGTTTTACAATCAACAAAAACAGAGAAATTAACCCAAATCAATTACAATTTCATAACCCAAGAACAGAGTGACCTAAATCATTTCTCCAAAAATTATTCTTAATTTTGTTGTGGCCCAAAGTTTTAATTATATGAGAATATCGTGGAGAAATACATTGATAAGAATCCAAAATGAATTCAAAGAACCAAGGTGATCAATAGAAGAAGAAAAAAAAACTTCGGTGGGAGATAGAAAGATACGACGGTATCGGTACAAGTAAATTGGTGCAAGTATATGGTCGAACGAGTAAACAATAGTAATAGATCAGCTTGAAATTCAATTTCTTTATTCTTTATTACTTGATTTTGGATGAGAAGTTTCAAAAGTGGGAACAAAATTTTGAGCAGTGGAGTAGAAGTTAGGGTAGTCAGTGAAAGAGGAGTGGGGAGGTTGGAGAGGGAGTAGTGGGGCTTGGTGTAGATTAAGGATGAAAGGTGTAAATAGACTGTAAGTTAAAAAAAAATATGAATCAGGGTGGGGCCAGAGTGAATGAGAGAGCTTTATTTACTCCCTGGGTCCGCGAGTATCTTCAGCATTGCCATTTTTTCGATGTGTAATGTTATTACCAAAGGGTCATTGTGTGACCTTCCTTCATCTGGGATATCTGCAGCGGAAAAGAAGACTGGTTTCTTTTGCCATTCCTCGAGAGGTTTCTTTGTAGCTACACTCATTATTCTGATACTGTATTCGCCGACTTATGCATGTACTATCAAATTGCAATCATTGAACCTTGGAATATCTCGACCAATTGTTATTACGTATGCCTCATGCTTCTTTTCTTCTTTTGGTTGTGGTTGTTCTGGAGGTGGGTTTGGTAATCCCAAAAGATGATCGAATTTTCCCTTTGAAATGAAATAATGAACCTAATCTTGTGTTGTGACGCAATTCTCGGTGGAATGTCCGTAAAACTTGTGGAATTGACATAAATCCCTCGAGTTCTTCGCTAAATTCCCCTACTTTCGGGTAGATAATTTCACTTGCTGATTCGGATTGCTCGATGCATCGCAGTGCTACTTCGAGAGGTACACTGAGCTTCGGGAGCTTTCTGTCTTGGAAAGGAGGGAATCCATACCTTGGTATTCCATACTTCCTGTTATAGAATCATCCCTCGTATCCTCTTCGTGAATCATTGCTTTTGTTGTCATTATATCTTATATTATCACTGTACCTTCCATCACCGAACTTTCCTTCGTTTTCATACCACCCATTATTGTTCTGTCTTTCTCATTTTGAAGAGTCCCCCACTTGGTTGTCCATAGATTGATCTTGACTTGTCCCTAACAGTACTTTCTTGAGTGGTTCAACAAGCCTCTTGAATTCATCTCGCTCTTCCAAGGATAAATTGTTGATCGAGTGCACTTGCTTCGAGATGCTCTCTTTTTCCTGTGCTGCATGTTCCTTGATTTATTCTAGCGCAATTCGCTCCCTTTGGTATTTTCTAAGGTCTTGCAGTGTTTCGACGGTTTTTGACAAAAACTTGTCGTATAGGGGATGTTCTTTATCGAGTGCGTTCAGGTAAGCTCGAACGTTATCCTTTCCTGTGGCTCCATTTCCAACTTCAACGCATTTGGCGGTGCATCTTTCAGTCAAGCTTTTAGTGGACTCCTTGGGTCTTACCTTAATGCTAAAAAAATTCTCTACTCCAGGTTTCGATGGATTGTTGTAGAGGAAATGAAGTAAGAAAACCCTGGACAAGTCATCGAAGGATGAAATCGAACACACTGGTAGGTTGTCGTACCAGGCTAGAGCCTCTCCATTCAAACTTGATGGGAAATATTTACAGAGCTCCTCCTCCATGTCATCCAATGCTAGGAATAATCTTTGGTACATTCTTGTGTGATGAGTTGCATCTCCCGTTCCATCAAAGATAGAATTAAAGACTGACATACTGCATTTAACTAGAATAGGCTTGCTTAAAAGTTCGAAGCTTAAAGGTGATCGGTTTACTTAGTTAATGGCTTGCTTTAGCTTCACATTTGCAGACGGTTGTATTATATTATCGATGAGTTCTAATCGCATGGCCTTTATCTCTTCAATCATGACCTTCTGTAGTGCAGCTGTCTCGGCGTCCTTTCGCGCTTGTTCGTTCTCATATAATAGGTGTATGTTATTGCCTCTTGATCGAATGCTTGGCTCGATGTGGCGGCTCGATGCCTCACCCCTACGTTCTGTTGAGTTTTTGCGTTCTTCGGTGTATCTTCTTGATGAAGAATGACTCTTGGATTGCGAATTTTGGTGGGAGTGGCCTTCACTGTTTCGCTTGTAATTTGACGATGATTTTTCGCCAGTTTCTTATTTGCTTCGAGTAACTGCTGCTTAAGTTTTCTGATTTTTCTGTTCTTTCTTATGAGCTTTTTGAATTGCGCAACCCTTAAGGTTTCTTCCTCAGTTGGTTGGTGTATTTGTACCATATCGTCTGACCTTTCTTCTTCTTCTTCTTCTTCGACCTCCTGAATTTGTTGCTATGGAAATCCTTCTCCATCTGGTCCTTGGTCTTCGATGAGCACTTCGTCCTCATTTACTTGTTCCCTGTGTTGTACTGTACTTGCTGTTATTTGGGGGGAAAGTCCTTTGCTGGTTGATTGCTTAATATTGGGTCTTGAAGAGCCCGTTTCTTGTCTTGATGAGCCCACTCCTTGCCTCGACATTTGATTGGACTTCGATGTCATAGTGACAATGAACTGCAAAAAGTAACAAACCCGTGAGGTCCAGGGAGGCTACCGCAGTGTACTATGGGTTTGACGTGTACCCTGACAGTTATAGCAGAATCTGACATGCGAGATTTAGGGGGTTTTACGTGTACGACCCAATGAGATTTTTGTTACTGTAACTTTTTGTAACTACTTTTACTAACCGTCCTGATTTACCTAGATCTACCTTCCAAAAATGGAGGTTCCAGCAAATCCACTTTTCTAACTTTCTCGAAAAAGATTCTACAGATCAAAAAGTGATAAAACTGCTTTCCTAATATAATTTTGCTAAAAAAAACCTAAAATATCCCTAAACTAGTTTTTGTAGTATGAATCATGTATAAGATTGTGAGGATATTTTTTGGAAATTATAATAATAACGGATTCGAAATCCAAAACTACTGTTTCTACCAAATTTTGAGAAATATCATTATATTCTTCTTTTTCATGAAAACCTTTTTTTTAAGGTCTTTTGAATCTTGATTGGATCTTTGTATTTCAAAACTTGGGATTCTTGAAAAACACCAATCTATCATTATGATGATTTGCTCGAAATTCTTAAATGCTAAAGCACAAAATCTTTAGATACTTAAGATGGTGGAGCTTATGATAAGAAAAAAATAGAGAAATAAAAGAAAAACTTGAAACCCTTAAGAAAACAAATTCAGAAAATTTTGAAAACCATCAAAACACGGGCAAACCTAAGTTGTTTTAATCAATCCCTGTTTCTAGCGCCAAACTGTGTCGGTATAAAATCTGCTAAGAGATCTTATACCCAACAGCCATCAGGAGAATACGATTACCCAATAGTAGAGAGAGTAATTCTTACGAAGAACATAATATCGAGACAGACTAAGAACTACGTCGATGAAGATTAAAGAATAATAATTGACAAAGTAAAGATCAAGTGTTCATTAATATAAAATGTTTCTCTTGCTAATACTACAAGGATATCGTGCTCCAAGACCTGAGGAGATTCAATACTAACCTAGTCTCTCTCAAACGTCCCAAGACTTATAAAAAAATCCGACCCTTACAACTGAGCTCGAGCTCTCCTTTTATAGATCGAGTCACAAGTGGATTATAGCTAATGAGACAAAATACACAATCGTGGGTGTGTCAGAAGTTGTCGAGTAAGTTGGTGGTTCTTCGAGATACCTTTCGAGGATTCCCCTATTTCGCTGTCCTTCGATGATTTCATGAGGTGTCTATCCCTTCGATTGTATATCTTTCCTCGTTGTCCTGCTGATCTTCGACGTATTCTTCTCTTCGTTGTACCTTTGTGGGCGTTGGCTCTTCACGAGTTATTCAGTACTTTGATCCTTGTCCTCCTTACGGTGCTCCTTCCTTAAGGGTGCTTACACGTATCTCAATAGTTTTATGCCCCCACAAACCCAATGCATAGTTTACTTGTTAGACTTTTGTCACAACCTTCTTGTAGATCAAGGCGAGTCATCTAAAGGCGGTTTGAGAAGATTGGGTCGGACTTTTAAAAAGATTATGGACATCCATTGTTCGTGAACTTACTTGAGCTTTACTCAAGGTTGCTTAACTTGTAAGCATAGCCTCCCCAGACGATCAATATAAATAGATGACCTTCTGCAAAGATACAACTGAATCCTCTACACATTATTGTGTATCCTTGCATAAAGGTTGGTCGTCAAATCGAAACCTATTTTCTTAGTTTACGACTATTGTAAAGACTTCACTTGAGGATCGTGAAGAACATGTCGGATTTAATAATCATGATCCTGTATCTTGGGTCGATTGTATTGTTAATCAATCAATCAATAAATAGCAAGATTTGATAGAAACTTCGTACGACTGCACTAGGTGTTATAAGTCCTAGAAGTTTCATAACACAATCACGAACTAGGTCTTGTATTAAGTTCATCACGCATTACGAGGTAAAATCAGTTAGGCTAAATCAATAAGCCCTAGCTGATATACCAATAATTATTAACCTTGATTTAATCTAAAGGAGATCATCTTTCGTACTCTTCGTTGAAAGACAAATCGAGTACAATCAGGCGTCCTGTTAGAGGCAGGGTAGCGCTAGTCTTCACGAAGGAATATGGAGCAACACTTAGCTACAAAGGAACTTAGCTAAGGGAATCAAGTGCATAGGTTCTTGCGGGAGACAAGATATGTAGGAGCATAACGGTAGCTGAATTGCTTGGAGCGTTTCATTCAGTCTCAGTTACATTCCAGTCTGAAGTTTGATAGTAGGCAAGTGTTTGTATTTGTTTAATACTGCGTGTGTTCAAATCTGGACTAGGTCCTTAGGTTTTTCTGCTGGATTGCGGTTTCTTCGTTAACAAAACTTCTGGTGTCTTGCTTTACATTACCTTCCGCTTTATATTATCTCTGATCAATATAATTAAAGTATTGCAAGTTTGTACGTTGGTTAAACCTTCGGGTAAATCCATCTCTTTGAGATTTGCAAGCACTTGTTCTTGTTGGGATTCGGTTCTTGAATAAAGAACTTGACTCACGTTATTACTTGAATATTGATTTGTGAGATCGTTCGAGGAATTTAATTAACTGGGTTCACGAATTCAAAAGTTGGTGGCATACTTGGTATCCCCTCCTTTTTAACAGTGATGTGTTTAAATGCGTACCTGTAACTCATATTTTCTTTGATTGGGGCACTGTTATTCATTTGTAGCAAGATGTAAGAAGGTGGTGTGATGTTCCTAGGCTGTTTTGTACATATCTTTTATTCAATGCAACCATATATTTTTGAAAAAATAAATAATATGAGGTTGTCGTACTACAATGTCCATTTTCACAGTAGAATTTTTGAAATTTCCAGCGTCGCATTTGGATCTCAATCAACCAATTGTCTTGTCTTAACTAGTTGACGATGTATAAGAACAAGCAAGCACTATGGCAGAATGTGGACAAGAGAAAGTGGCCAAGAAAAATGTGACATGTGTCTACGTTCAGGCGGATACTCAATATCCGTGTGAATGCAATATGTAATTAATGAGTATCCGTCAAGTGTTATAATATAACTAGGTACACCGATTTTTATTTTTCGATGGATAAAAGTATTAGAACCAGGGGTACTTAATAATTGTTAAGCGGGCCTTGTCTAGAACTGATAAAAATATATTCTCAAGTTTAGACATGTCTCTGGGTATGTCTGGGGTCTAGAGAAATTGTCTAGGATGTAAACAAGAAGTACACCATAGTGGTTGCTCTAAGTATGTTAGGTTTACAAGTAAAAATGTCATAGGCAGGTTTAAATTATGTGCCACAATAGGGAGACAATATAGCATCTAAGTTACAATTTTGCTCGAAATGGAAACTACTAAAGCTAAATTATAGCATGTATGATATAATCGTTAACCACATTTGGCAATCGCAATATCAACTAATGTATTTGACTGAGCTCATTCCGAGGAAGATAATCTTTTGTAATCTTTATTCGAAATTCTTTTGATGATGGATTAGTTTTCAGAGTTGGCTTCACGTCAGGTTTGTAGAGGGAAAAAACCATCGAGACACGTGTCAGGATCCCCGAGCAGGAACAGGATAATAGGAGAAGGATCGCGAAGCATGGAATGGAATCCGAGAAGATCTCGTGCAGCAGTGAGTTGTCTTAATCAAATGTCTGAAAAGATGCATGCATAATGGAAGACAACCTGGAAGATATCGAAGGAAGCAGATTCAACACCAAGAAATTCGTAGTCCTCGATCAACATTCTCGAATAAAAGGCATCGAAGGAATAACTACTTCGAAGGTATCTCGAGGTCCACCGACCTACTCGACAGCTTCTGACACACCCACGCTTGTGTATTTTGTCTTATTAGCTATAACCCACTTGTAGTTCGATCTATAAAATGAGAGATTGAGCTCAGTTGTAAGGGTGGGATTTTTTGATAAGTCCTTGGACGTTTGAGAGAGACTAGGTTAGTATTGAATCTCCCCAAGTCTTTGAGCACAATATCCTTGTAGTATTAGCCAGTGAAACACTTTACATTAATGAACACTTGATCTTTACTTTGTTAATTATTATGCTTTGTTCTCCATCGATATAGTTCTTAGTCTGTCTCGATAACTTGTTATACACAAGAATAACTCCATAAATCGTTGGTTGAGCATATTGATCTTATGGTTGTTAGGTATAAGATCTCTAAGCAGATTTTATACCAACACAGTTTGGCGCTAGAAACAGGGACTGATTAAAACAATTTAGGTTTGCCTGTACTTAGGTGGTTTTCAAAATTTTCAGGAAATTTTATTTCTTAGGGTTTTCAAGTTTTATTTCTTTACACTTCTCCTAAATAAGCTCCACCA
>JAJJMA010176493.1:0-12922 GCA_023529015.1 Papaver nudicaule
CCTGGTTGAATCAGGGTCGTACAAGCTTTGATTTCAACAAGTTGTGAGGCTTCAAGTTCCTGAAGGCAATATTCACTAGACCTGTTGTACTTGCCAATTATTGGAAGGGTCGAATAATTGTCTAAAAGAATCTGCATAAGAGCCTTGAAGTTTTCGATAACAACGATTCTTTTTCACCCTAGTTTGCTCCAATTTTCCAACAGTTTTAGACAATTACTTTCGAGATGGAGGGTGAATCTTCAATTGCTGCTGCACAATCTCTGCAAGTCATGAATCAGACTTTTAATAGGCTAGAACGTTTTGAAGGAGAGGGTTTCACTCGCTGGCAGGAAACTCTCAAATTGAACTTGATGTTTCTGAAGTTATGGTACATTCTGGATGATGGGTTGGAGGAAATTCCTGATCCTACTGACGAGGACGATGAGCCTTTGAAGACCAAGCGAAAGAAGCGTGAAGAAGATGATTTCATGTGCCGTGGTCATATTCTGAATGCTTTGGGGACTAACATTTATAATGCTCATCGTACGTATGCAACTGCGAAGGAACTATGGACTGCACTGGAGAACAAATACAAGATCTCTGAAGCCAGTAACAAGAAGTTCCTGATTTGCAACTTTATGGAATGGAAAATGGTGGACAGTAAGTCTATCATTGCCCAGGTCAGTGATCTTTTGCTTATTGTTAATAGTTTGAAAGATGCTGGTATTGACCTTGTAAGTTCATTCGTGGTTGGGGTTATCATTTCTCGTCTCCCCCCTTCCTGGAATAGTTACAAGAAGAAACTTAAGCATGCTGAAACTGACTATGACTTAGAAGGTTTACAGCGTCATCTTCGTATTGAAGAGGATGCTCGTAAGCGAGAGATTAAGGATAGTCAGCAAAATGAGAATCATTCCAAGGTTAATAATGTGGAAGAATCAAAACACTCTGATTCTTTGAATGTTCGGAATGATGCTCAGTTTAAGAAGAAATCCAACAAGAAAGGAAATAAGCAAGGAGATTGCTACTACTGTAAGAAACCCGGCCATTTTGCTCGTGATTGTCGTAAGCAAAAGAGAGACAAGAAGAAACAGGCAAACATGGTCGAAGATAAAGGCAAACTTGTCATAGTAGTGCAAGAGGCCAATACTGTTGCAGATTATAGTAGTGGATGGTGGTACGACACTGGTGCAACCATTCACATCTGTAAGGATAGAGATCTTTACAAGACATATGTTCCAGTTAGCGGGGAAGGAAGTCAAGTGATTTCAGCAAATAATCTGAGCAGCACGGTGATTGGCAAAGGCACTGTTGAACTCTCGTTTACTTCGGGAAAGACTATTACTCTTACTAATGTTTATCATGTCCCTGACATTTGTAAAAACCTTGTTTCTGGAACCCTTGTTAGCAAGGCTGGTTTCAAGGTAGGGTTTGAGTCTGATAAGTTGGTGTTGTCCAAGAACGGAATGTTTATTGGACAAGGATACTCTTGTAATGGATTGATTAAGCTTAATTTAATAAATAATGGTTCTGCTTATATTGTTGACTCTCTTGATTTATGGCATGCTAGGTTTGGTCATGTGAATTATGGTTCTCTTAGAAACATGAAACGTTTAGGATTGATTTCTGATTGCAATTTTGATCATGCTTCTAAATGTGAAATCTGTGTGCAAACAAAGATAACTAGAATACATCATAAGTCTGTAGTACGAAATTCTTCCTTACTTGAATTAGTGCATAGTGATGTAGGTGATTTGCATGGTTCTGCCACTCGTGGTGGAAATAAGTATTATGTCACATTTATACAGGATAGTACTAGATATGCTTACACTTACTTGATGAAAACTAAGGATGAAGTCTTTGATAAATTTAAAATTTATAAAGAAGAAGTAGAGACACAATTAGAACACAAAATTAAGATATTACGTTCTGATCGTGGTGGTGAATATTTTCCTACTGAATTTGATTCCTTTTGTCGAGAGCATGGTTTAGTTCATCAATGTACTGCACCCTATACGCCTCAACAAAATGGTGTGGCTGAAAGAAAAAATAGAACCTTGATTGATATGGTTAATTGCATGCTTATAAGTTCTGGTTTGCCTAATTCTTTGTGGGGTGAAGCTATGTTGTCTGCATGTTATATTTTGAATAGAGTTCCTTTGAAAAAGAAGAATGTTTCACCTTATGAATTGTGGTTTAAGAGAAAACCCAACTTGAAGCGACTCAAGGCATGGGGTTGTTTAGCATATGTTCGAAAGCCTGATCCTAAAAGACCAAAGTTGGGAAACAGGGCTTATAAATGTGCTTTTGTGGGTTATTCTCTTAATAGTATTACTTATAGATGTTTGATCCTAGATACATTTCAGATTATTGAGTCTGTAGATTTAGAGTTCTTTGAGAACATGACAAGGTCTAATTCTCAAACACAACCCACAAGAAATCCATTGTTATCTGGTTTAGAACCTATGAAAACTGATAACAATGATGAAAGTCCATTGTTACCTGGTCTAGAACAAATGGAGATAACAATGATGAAGATCCTTCTCCTACTCATGACAACGATATTTCAGTGCCTACTGAAGATATCGAACCTAGAAGGAGTAAGAGAAGAAGAATTGAGAAAAAGAAGGACCCAGATTTTGTTTATTACCTTGTGGAGGCTAATAAGAACAAAGTTCTTAAAGTTACCGAGTATGTTATGCATACCGATGATGACCCTAAAACTTATGCGGAAGCTATGAGTTCTAGAGATGCTAATTTCTGGAAAGAAGCCATCAATGATGAAAAGCATTCGCTTTTATCTAACGGAACTTGGGTATTGGTCGATTTACCTCCTGATGCTAAGGCAATAGGAAGTAAATGGATATTCAAGAGAAAGTTGAGAACTGATGGTGAAGTTGAGAAGTTTAAGGCAAGACTAGTTGCCAAGGGTTATAAACAAAGACAAGGTATTGACTACTTTGATACATATGCTCCTGTTGCACGTATCTCATCAATTCGTTGCTTGATTGCACTTGCTTCTATTCACAAGTTAGTTGTGCATCAAATGGATGTCAAAACTGCTTTTCTAAATGGTGATTTAGAAGAAGAGATATATATGGAACAACTATGAGAGGTTTCATATTGCCAGGCCAAGAGAAGAAAATGTGCAAGTTAGTGAAATCTCTCTATGGTCTGAAGCAAGCTCCTATGCAATGGCATGAGAAGTTTGATAAAGTAGTTTTGTCATATGGCTTCGTGGTGAATGATGTAGATAAATGTATCTATAGTAAACAAGATGAATCTGGATGTGTAATTCTAAGTTTATATGTGGATGACATGCTTATCTTTGGATCGAACTTATTAGTTGTGGAGGAAACTAAGAAATTCCTCAATTCTAAATTTGACATGAAGGATTTAGGGGAGGCTGATGTGATATCAGGAATTAAGATCCTAAGAAAGGGAGATGAGTTGGTATTATCCCAATCTCATTATATTGAGAAATTTCTCAAGAAATATGATCACTTTGATGTGAAGCCAGCCCCATCCCCTTTAGATCCTAGTGTAAAGTTAAAGAAGAACGATGGAAGGGCTCATAAGCAACTTGAGTATTCCAGTATTATTGGCAGTCTTATGTATGCTATGCATTGCACAAGACCGGATAAAGCCCAAGCAGTTGGAGTGCTATGTCGTTTCTCAAGTAATCCATGAGTAGAACATTGGAAAGCAGTTTCTAGAGTAATGGCTTACTTGAAGGGAACCATAGATTATGGTTTACATTACAATGGCTATCCGGCTGTATTAGAAGGATTCAGTGATGCAAACTGGAACGATGTAGTGTCCAAGTCCAAGTCCACTTCTGGTTGGATATTTACTTTAGGTGGTGCTGCTGTGTCTTGGAGGTCCAAGAAGCAGACCTGTATCGCTGACTCAACAATGATGTCAGAACTGTTTGCACTTGCGGATGCATCTAAGGAGGCAGAATGGCTTAGAAACTTACTTGTAGAGATCCCATTGTGGAAGAAGCCAACTCCAGCAGTCATGATTAATTGTGATAATCAGGCTACGCTTTGTAAGGTCTCTAACAAGACTTACAATGGAAAATCTAGACACGCTAGTCTAAGACATCACGGTGTAAGACAATTACTCAAAAGGGGAGTAATTACTACAACCTATATTGAATCCGAGAAGAACCTGTCAGACCCCTTTACTAAGAGTCTACCAAAGAATGTGGTTTCAATGAAGTGTAAGGAAATGGGACTCAGGTCTGTGAAAGAAGTTTGATCACCGGTAGTAGAAACCCAACTTATGTTATGCTTAATACAAACTAAGTTCAATGTGGTACCAACAAGCTACTGAAGTGATTATGGTACACCAAATAAAATTTCCCATTGTCCTTCTAGTGTAGGTTCTGCATGATTTTAGGATGGATGCAAATCCTTAATAAGTCTAACTTTCTAAAAGGTGTCTCGCAGAAACACCTTCGAGACTTACCTATATGAGTATGGAAATCAGGCCGTTTCCTATGAGAATAAGACCGTTCTCAGAAGAAGACTCATGAATCCAGGAAAAAGCACATGGCCATATTAACGTGCGAGCTACGGAACACACAATAATAGAATATGTGTGGAGATTCCGGTTTTATCACAAGGGGTACTTGGTTCAAGATTAAATTCACCATTGGACCTCGATAAAGCTTTGAATTTCTTGCACTAAGTGTAGGTTCAAATCCAAAAGATACCTATGTTTATGTATTGGTTTCGACGATGATGCTTTGTCTCAACTTAGCGTGAACTACGTTGGCTTGATCCCACTCGGGTACGTAGGCAGTCACTTATGTGATGCAACCACTCCGGTTTTAAAAACTTTTATGGTTTTGAAAATAAGGGGAGAATGTTGGAATATTTTCAACACCAAAACATAGGTCAGGTCGTGGGGGTCCAGGGGAGACCGCCCCTGGTGGGGGTCTAGGGGGCAACGCCCCCGGAAGAATTTTTGAAATTAGGTTTCTGGATGACAGTTGAAAACCTTTCGAGAATCTTCGATTTCCAACAGACACCATTGACGGTTGTTGATGAAAGGACGCCTCCATTCGTGAAGAGAAACCTGTTGATGAAAAGGTACCAATTCATCAACAGACGTGAATACCTCTATAAATAGTCTCCCATGATTTCACTTCAAACACATCGAAACATTCTTTCTTCTACAAGCATCATCAGAATTTCTTATCTTCTCCCCTGTGTGTTCCTGGTTGAATCAGGGTCGTACAAGCTTTGATTTCAACAAGTTGTGACGCTTCAAGTTCCTGAAGGCAATATTCACTAGACCTATTGTACTTGCCAATTATTGGAAGGGTCGAATAATTGTCTAAAAGAATCTGCATAAAAGCCTTGAAGTTTTCGATAACAACGATTCTTTTTCACCCTAGTTTGCTCCAATTTTCCAACACCATTTACTAACTCTTTGAAGAATAACGTATCGCAAAGAAAGATATTATGGTTAAATTTGGATATCAAGATAATCGATTGAGTATATTACTATTGGCTCCTACTATTCAGGATCTCACAACTGATACCCGTAGAAGGAATTAATGGAACTACCAATAGTCTGTGACTTTATCACTGCATATGGAGTTTTTTTTTTTAATATAATATATCAAGAACATTTGCCAATATTGAAGGCTAATTGTGTTTTGTACTTTTATTAGATGCTTAGTTAATGGAAGAGAGTGATCTGCATGCCTTAAAATCCTCTGTCCCCTAAAATCCAGTCTCCCCCTGTCTCAACCCCCTGTTTGCCACGTTCAGATTTTATTTTTTCTCACCCCCACCCAAAACCAAACTATTTGGTTTCAACCCCTCCCCATGTGAGAGAAACATGGAGAGATAGGGAAAGAGAGACAGACGATTTTAACTCGATCTGCATGATATTTCAATAAAATATAAGATTTGATGTATCCACAAATTTAATGCAACCAGCTCTCTTTACTATAAAAATTAGCAAAAAATAATATTAGATGTTTGAGTGCATAAATATTAATAAAATTGTATTTAGGAGCATTCGTCGGGATCTTCCACTATCACATATTCTTCCAAGGATGATATCCGCCTTGTATTTAGGAGCATTCGTCGGGATCTTCCACTATCACATTACATGCTAGCATATTACATGAGAAACATGTGATCGAGTGTTGATTCAGCTGTCTTCATCATCCTTCATCTTTCTAATTGTTGCCACCGTATATAGATGATTAGGTGCTTTCAAATATTTAACTTAACCGGCTGTATAAATCTACCACAAAATTATTTCTTTCTTTGATACTGGCCCGCTGTATAAGGTTTTCCCTGGACAGACCCTCCCTCACAACCCGACCGCGTCCCCATTGGTAGTTAATCTCTCGGCTATATTTTTGTTCAAAATGAAACTTTACAAATCTTTGATTGAAAATGTAACACAAAAGTGTACTTAGTTACTGATCTTGATTGGTAGGCATGATCAATGTTCTGAAATTATAATACTCTGTATAATAAAAGTCGAGACCGTTGCTACTAATGTAATGAGGGTGGAAACCAACAAACGAATGAACCACCGATATTGGAAGAGTAAAAAAGATTTGACCGGTTTTTACGCTCTGGCGATTCTGGCGATTCACAAAACTTTTCTCTAAAACTTCATTGTCGATTTCAATCTGCTATAGCTAATCATCATCATCATACATGGTTTTAGATTATTAACAGATCATTATTCTATGCATAAACAATGTTTTAGAGCATAATCATTCGTCGATTATCTCCCTACAAACCACATTTAGATTAAAACATGCATGTTCAGATCCATCTTTATAATTCCTAGTTTCTATAGGGCTATACTACAGTTCTAAGTCACTGCACTCTACATCTCATCAGTTTCATGAAATCATCAGGTTACTCATAAAGTCACCTGTAAAAATCCTTAGGATTTAATTTTTCTAATACAGCATTCATCACCCTCTAATTTTTTCATGGAAAACTAATCTTTCTTGATTCTCTCTTTGCGTTTGCAGCTGTTATCACCCCTTGACATGGCGTTTGCCTCACTTCCAGCGTTTGCAGTGGTTATCGCGTTTGCGTTTACTGGCGTTTTACTAGTTTTAGTAATGGAGTTCCAGCGTTTGCTTCAGAGATTCTCTGGTATGGTTTTGCTCGTTTTCACTGAGTCGGGTAAACGATTCAACCAACACAGTTTCCCCCTAAGGTCCCAAATTCAAAATTCAAATTCTTTGAGAATTTTCAGGATCCGCATTAAAGGTTGTTATGCAACAAAATATTTCCAATATTTTCTTGCCTTATCCCTAGTATTTTCCGTAACAGATTTCACGGAAAAATCTCAGCACATTAATGCCTTCAACCATTTATATAACCATCTAAACCTAATCACAGCATATATCCAGCCTCCTTTACAACCTTCATTATACCCAATATACCCTAATAGAGTCATGCAGTCGTCCAGCTCCATTCCTTCAGAGGTGACCAAAGGAGTTTCGACGATCACAGAAAAACTTCAGGAAACAAGTATTGATCAAGCAGCTGAAGATCTCAAAATCGTGCAGTTTGGAGATGAATATGATGAGGAAGAAGAGTTGGTAGACATCAGCATCATCGGGACTCTAATGTCTCCAGGAAGGTTTACTGCTAGAAAGGTGGAAAGACATCTAAGAAACACTTGGCCTTTTATTCCCCCTGGTGAAGTTAAAGTGGTAGAGATTGAAAGAAACGTGATGGTCTTCACTTTCAATAGAGTAAGTGTTGTTAACAGAGTTTTTAAGGAAAGACCTTGTGTTATAGATGGGAACCTGGCGTTATTGCATCCATATGACCCATCTGGTCTGTATAACGACTTGGATTGGGACCATCAAGCTTTTTGGATATGGTTTCGGTTCCTGTTACCAGAGCATCTAAATCAAAAGACAGTTCGAGAGATGGCCCAGCTGATGGGTGAAATCATTGCAGTTGATCCACCAGAAGGTCTGCCAGAAACCGGTGACTGCTTCAGAGTATGTGTCAACATCAAAATATCTCAACCTTTGATGAGAGGTATCTTGGCTGTTACTGCTGCTAACATCACGAAGTGGTACAGCCTGTTCTACGAGAAGCAACCTCATAGAATATGTAGAGAATGCTATGTTATTACACCACATAGCTCGCAGCAGTGCAAGAATAATGTCAAAGTTTTGAATGAATTCCAAGATAAACCACGCAGATTTGGTGATGCTAAGAAGAAAGTAACTCTGCAGATCACGCCACCAATTCCAAGTAACAAGCCCAGAAGATCGACTGCCAAGTACACACCTTTTATCCCTCCCAAGGATGGAATAAGGATTGAAGAAATTAGTGTCCCAAATGCTGATGAAGATATGCTATGTGATGAACCCACAAGGTCAGTGAAAAGATCAAGAAGCTCTAGTAACCCTCCTGATGACGCTGTGATTACGACAAACAATCCAGAGAATCCTGTGGAACTCCCTCCAGTAATTAATGCCACAAGGGAAGTGCTAAAAGTTTTCAAAAGGGGTGGAGCAGCCGGAATTGCAAAGGGAGATCAGGTATCAATTCTTATCATTTTCTCAAAATTTATTACAGCATTTCCAGTTCCTTTCCCGAAACTTTTAATCCAGCATTTATTTTCTGCATTTAAGTTTTTGCCGGCTAAGTTTTATTTATTCGAAAAGAATCCTGTCTTTAGAGCATTTATTAAGCATCTAGGATCATTAAAAGTCGTTAGTGAGTCTGTTTATTACCAGCCGTCAAGTGTTCAGAAAACAATGAAGATTCTAAGCTGGAATTGCCAAGGGTTTTTAGGCAAAAAAACTAGAGATCATCTCGCACTTCTTAATGCCCAACAACAACCTGATGTCGTCTTTCTCTCAGAGACCAAAATTAATGATAACAGGATCATAAAGCTTACAGCATTCTTAGGCTTCCCAAACCACTGCTATGTCCCATCTATTGGTAGGGCTGGTGGAATCATTTTATTATGGAAAGATGGGTTTAAACTAGAAATTGTTCATAGTTCAGAGAAAATGATACATGCTCTAATCACGAATGACCTAGCTAAAGGTGAATGGTTCCTGTCTTGCTTATATGGCACCCCCTATAGGCATGAACAACTGGATCAATGGTCATATATTCATGATCTAAGTCATAATGTCCACATCCCATGGGTCTTATTAGGTGATCTAAACCTTACGTTAGGTGCAGATGAAAGAACAAGTGATAATCCTAGTACCACTACTCCAACAGACGTCCTACAGCTCATTAGAGACTCTGATCTTTCAGATTTGGGGTTCAATGGAAACCCTTATACATGGACTAGTAATAGTCACGGTACAGGTGTTCATAAATCTCGATTAGATAGAGCTTTTGCTAATAGTGAATGGAGCTTGATTTTTCCTGATTCTTCTATTACCCATCTAAGTCAAAATGGGAGTGATCATACTCCCATTCTTCTAAGTCTATACAGACAAGAAGCCCAAAAAGGTAAAACCTGGAAGTTTTTTGAACATTTATTACAAAATGATTCTTGTTCTCTTGAAGTAGAAAATGCATGGACTACTAACCGTGTGGGAAGTGCAGCATTTGTGTTTGTCAATAAGCTGAGTAACACCAGAACAGAGTTGGGCAAGTGGTTCAGAAGAGTGTTTGGCGATACTAATAAAAAGATTTCTGAGTTGCAAGATCAGATTAGTCACCTACAAAGAACTGATGTTGGCGGAGATAACACGGATCATGTGATAAGAGCTGAACAAGAACTAGAGAGGCTGAATGACATCAAAACAAGATCATTAAGACAGAAAGGAAGGGACAAGTTTTATAATGAACTTGATAAGAACACCAAATACTTCCATATACGAGCTAATAGAAGGAAAAGCAGAAATCGCATAGACAGTTTGAGAGCTCCTGACGGCAGCTGGTGTACTACTAGAGATTCCATTGAGCAACTACTTCTTCAGCATTTCTCAAGCATTATGACCTCTCAAAGCCCAAAGGACAGTCATCACTTCCTTCAACACATCAGACCCAGCATTGGAGATGAAGACAATGAGCTTTTAACAGCCATACCAAATGAACAGGAGATTCATCAGGCATTATTCTCTATGGAACCTTGGACCTCTCCAGGCCCTGACGGATTCCCGCCAGGTTTCTACCAATCACAATGGTCAACTATTAAAGAAGATCTTTGCAGGATGATTCAATCGTTCTTTCACTCTGGATATCTACTGAAGCAGCTGAACCAGACGAGACTCACACTGATTCCAAAAACACAAACTCCGCACAGGCCTGAGGATTACAGACCAATTGCCTTATGTAACACGTCATATAAAGTGATATCTAAAATCATCTCACTTCGTATGAAGAAGCACATTGCGACATTGATCTCTCCTCTACAGACGGCTTATGTGCCTGGAAGACTCATCTCGGAAAATGTTTCATTAGTTCAAGAAATCGTTCATGCCATGAAGAAAAAGGAAGGCTATGGTGGAACTTTGGCCTTGAAGATGGACATGTCCAAGGCATTTGATCGTCTAGAATGGGATTTCCTTATTGCAGTCCTCAAGAAATTCGGATTCTCAGAGAAGTTTTGTCACTTGATCATGCAGTGCATCTCAACTACTCAAATTCAAGTGATGATAAATGGAACCCCTACAGACTCTTTCATCCCATCTAGAGGTATAAGACAAGGGGACCCCCTGTCCCCTTATCTATTCATACTAGCTATGGAAGCCTTCACAAGGTTCTTAGTACATTATCAAGACACCAAGAAGCTTACAGGTGTGAAAGTATCAAGATCAGCCCCCAAGATAAATCATTTGCTCTTTGCAGATGATTGTATCTTGTTTTGTAAAGCAAATATTGACCAAACAAATACACTACTTGAGGTCATAAAAGAATTCAGTGAGTGCAGTGGACAATTGATTAACTTCTCCAAGTCGGCAGTTTTCTTCAGTGGTAACATGGAAACATCAAGGTGTCAGGATCTCTGCGGCATTCTACAAGTCAGGCAGTTAAGCTTGTATGAGGAAAAATACTTAGGGTTGCCATTCTTTATCAGCAGGAAGAAGAAAGTTCCATTCTCAATATTGGCAGATAAAATGGACTCAAAGTTGGAAACATGGAGAAGTATCAACATGTCTGAAGCTGGTCGCACGGTGATGGTAAAACATGTTTTAAATGCAGTTCCGGTGCACCATATGACGTCCTTCAAGTTGCCACAGTCCACCATTGCCAGCATGAATTCTAAACAGCAAGCTTTTTGGAGGAACAAAAAATCAAATAAAGGCCATCACCTTATTGCATGGCATAAACTGTGTAGGCCAAAGATTCATGGAGGCCTTGGCTTTCGTGATTTGCACATCTTCAACAGAGCTCTTTTGGCTAAATCAGCTTGGAGACTTAATACAGATCATACTTCTATATGGGCAAAGTCTTTATCTGCTAAGTATTATCCGGATGGCAACCTAAACAACCTGCAAGAAAAAAGAGATGCAACATGGTCATGGAAAAGCATAAGTTCTGAGCTTCCCTTCATTAAACAACACAGCATGTGGTGCTTAGGAAGAGGAAATAAGATCCAGATCTGGAATCACAGGTGGCTAGCTGATCTACATGGTGCCCCATCTCCTAAACAAGGTGCAGTAAACCCGTACCAATACAAGTATGTCAATGAACTGTTTGTAGCTGGTCACAATAAGTGGAATGAATCTCTGCTAACAAATCTGTTTGATGGAGCAACAGTTAACTCCATCCTCAACACTTCTATCCATTTGCACTGTGAAGACAGGATGGTGTGGCTGCTTGAGAAGAACGGTAATTTCACAGTCAAATCAGCTTATAAGAAGATGTTTGAAGATCAGCAAGGAGGGTATACTATAGAGCCTAGATTAGTCAAAGTGTATACGGCACTATGGAAGCTAAACACCTTACCAAGAGTCCGTCACTTCCTTTGGAAATGTCTCAGAGGTGTTCTTCCAACTAGAGAAAGACTGTCAGTGCACCTGACGCATATCCAGAATATCTGCCCCTTCTGCCTGAACTCAAACGAATCAGACTCGCATGTTATAATGCACTGCAACCTAACGAAGATGGTCTGGTTTGCTCTCTGGGGATGGCATTCTGACGGCACACTCAATTTGAAAGATTGGATATGTTCCTGGTTTGAAAGCTGGTTCAACAACCATATCAGTGAGCAAGATTTAGTGAACAGGGCCATAACAGCTTGGTGTATATGGACTGAACGTTGTCAGAAAGTCCATCAGAACATTTCTTCTAATACTGACAAGTTAATCTTTCTTTGCAGGAAGGCCATAGCAGAGCAAGAAAATGTTTCTATGCTTAGGAACACTGATAATTTTGCTCTACCTAGGAAGCAAAACAGATCAAACCTGATTTGGACTCCCCCTCCGAGGGGAATCCTTAAGTTCAATATTGATGGTTCTTTCATGTCTATATTAAAAACTGGTGGCATAGGTCTGATTCTTCGTGATTTTGCAGGACAACCACATGGGGCAAAGTGCATCTTCATCGAAAGAGTAGGAAGTGCAGAAGAAGCTGAGTGCAGGGGTCTATGGGAAGCGGCTAGGTGGGCTAAAGAGATGTGTCTAGAGGCGGTACACTTTGAACTGGACTCAAAGCTGGTAGTTGATGCTGTTACAAGGGAGAACTACAACATCCCTTGGTGTTTCTTTAATTTAGTTCAAGACATTAGAAGTTTGTTTAAAGTATTTCCATTTTGGCAATGTTCGTACGTTCCAAAAGAGAAGAATAAACTAGCTGATAAGCTTTCAAAGCTAGCTAGAACAGATAGGGTAGACAGAGTATGGTTTGATTCTTATCCGGTTGAGATTCATCAACAACTTGTAATTGACAGACAATCTGCCTAAATCAATGAAGTTTTTGTTTTCAAAAAAAAAAAAAAAAAAAAAAAAATT
>JAJJMA010176502.1:0-19441 GCA_023529015.1 Papaver nudicaule
GTCTTCTTTGTCTTCACAGTCTTCATCTTCAAGGTCTCTACTACTTTGTCTATATCCCAATTCCGAAATCTAAACTTTAGTAGGCTAAATCAAGAATTGAGTTTTGACACCTAAAACTGACAACTAGCTTGACATACCAACGCTAGTGGGTTTGACCGGGCAATGCCCTAACAGAAGATATCCGTCGTGAGGGTGACTGGAGATCTCCAAGGCTAGAGGTGCATCGAGTTACTCAGGTGTTTTTGCTCTGAGGTTCTGGAAAAGATGTTCTGCCTTGAAAGATAGAGGGAGCCTTTATTTATAGTGTTGAACTCACCCTGATCTCTCGATAGAGAAGGTGGGAGTCGTGCAAGAGTGGAGGAGTGGAGAACATGAGTTGGTTTCTGTAACTGCTTGAGTTTTGTAGAACATGTCCACTCGCGCCATCTTCGTATAACTGCCCATCATCTCCATCAGTTTCTTTCAACTGTCGTAGACCGCCAGACCAATACCCTTTGGCCAAGGCCAGATTGTTGTGGCGCCCTGGTTCATGGCGCCACGGTCCAAGGGACTACAGCCTTGGCCTTTGGCCAAGGCCAGATTGTTGTGGCCCCATTCATGGCACCATGGTCAAGGGACCACGGCCTTGGCCAAGGTCAACTCGATTGTGGCGTACTTGTGCACTTGTGTTATAGCGTATGCGTGCGCTTGCGCTATGGCGTATGTATGTGCTTGTACTACAACGTGCTTCAAGTCATGGCGTGCTTATCCATGGTACATTAGACCAATATGTGTTTAGAGTGTGGTCTGCTTAAGCATGTTTAGGTTGTTGCATGCCTCTCAGAGAGCTCTGGACATGCCTAGAGCTTCAGTACTTCTGAGGATTTCATTGAGACTCAGATGTTGAGTCATATTTTGGGAGAAAATCCGTCAGGCTGTGTCTCTATCTTGACCGAGATTAGGCGAGGGACCGAGGTCTTTAAATATCAAGGAGGAAACCCGAGAGGGTGCGTCTCCGTCTTGACCGAGATTGGGCGAGGGCCTGCGGTTTTTAAATATCGAGGAGGAAACTCGAGAGGGTGCGTCTCCGTCTTGACCGAGATTAGGCGAGGGCCTGAGGTCTTTAAATATCCAGGAGGAAACCCGAGAGGGTGCGTCTCCGTCTTGACCGAGATTTGGCGAGGGCCTGAGGTCTTTAAATATCCATGAGGAAACCCGAGAGCGTGCGTCTCTATCGATTCTCCACCATAGCATCGGTGAGCAATTTAGTTCTGATGTCGAGGAACTCGAAGCGATGTCGACATGAAGTAAATTGGTGGTTTTATGTGTTGATGGGATGAATAGGAAATCACACTACGATATCATTCTCTCGACTCGGAAGCTATAAGAGGGAACTCGTAGAGCTATAGAGATCTGCCTGAGTAGGCAATCACTTCTTGGCAAAGTATAACAGAAAGATATTTTACGATTTTATCCCTTCATCATTTTTCACCATTTACAACAGCTCGCCACCAATTTATTGTATCGCTCCCAAACCTCAAACAAAGTCTCACCCACCATTTAGCGAATAAATGATATCTCCCTCTTTAGTTGAGTAGCTCGAGAAGCAGGAAAATACCTGTTAGGGCATTGTCCGGTCAAACCCACTAGCGTTGGTATGTCAAGCTAGTTGTCAGTTTTAGGTGTCAAAACTCAATTCTTGATTTAGCCTACTAGAGTTTAGATTTCGGAATTGGGATATAGACAAAGTAGTAGAGACCTTGAAGACGAAGACTGTGAAGACAAAGAAGACATCAATTATTCTTCATCGATAAAAGGTTAGTAGGAGTTATGACTTTATGGATATTCTTCTATTTCTACTTTCTCTATTCTTTCGAAATAGTCGACTACTTTAGTAGTGATAATAGCGATTGAGATCGTATTCTTGTGTAACGTGACCTTGTGTCATGACCAGTATTTGATCCCACAAATTACTGTGAGTACAAGAATGTATGAGACAGATTTGGTGCCATGTGTCCATAACAATGGTTTGCTTGCAAACTGTTAGTTGGATATGGATGAATCTAAAGGAGTACTCTTGAGCAAAGAGTCCATGGATCACAGCTGAGGACGTTCTCACGTCTAAGTTCTGGCTCAGCTCAGTACTTCCAGCGGAATCCAGATTTGACGAAATCTGACAGGTGGACGGTTCCCGAACCGGTTCGCAAACCTGAAACTCGAAATTCTTCTGAGTTCGAAGTGCTGAACATTTCGCGAACCAGTTCGCAAACCGGAATGTCGGTCACTTTGTTGGTTGTCGGATTTAGTGAATATTCTCCTAGAATTTCACTCTGAGTCAAATTCCAAAACTCCTTTATCTCTTAGATGTACTTGGTTATACAGAATATCTTTTGTGTTCCATCTAACGATCCTCAATGAGTCAATAAGATAAGATTATCTCTGGTCTGTTTGATTTCTATCTTGAAGTGTTTTTGAGCTAACAAAACACTTGTCAGATAACTCTAAAAAGAATTCCAATTGAGATTAATCTCTATTACTTGGTTGCCAAGTTTAGGGTTTCCCTAACTTGTGGGACAAGTAATTGATTGATTTATTCCAAAGCAACCTATCTTATTGAGTGCTATAAATAGAGGTGTCTACGGACAAATACCGCAAGCATCAAGCATACGTGAAGGTCCTTAGGTAAGATAGCGTAAACTCTTTTCACTTCGGTGAATGCTTGTTGTGGTATAGTCATCCTCTATAGGTTGCAGCTCCTCTGGGAACTCCCTACGACTATAAAGACTTCTCTTGAGAGTTGGGAAGCACATGTAGGAGATTGAAATCATCTTTGGTTGAAATCGGATTAACCTATAACCTTGGTAACCTGATCACGTTCTTGTCTATTCTAAAGTCCGTCTCTTCTGGTATAGGGCTATTCAAGAACTGATACGTTACTCAACAAGGTTGGAAAGGTAGCAACGCACGGCTGCACTCGGTGTTGTAAGACCTAGTTGGCTCCAGTTATACAAGTTCCTTAAGTGGTTCTTCGTGTATAACTGAGGTAGATTCGAATTGGGCATTGCTTACTTGGTTTGCTTGTCAACCCCGGTTCAAGAAGTAGATTTCCGTATGACCTGGATTTAACAATCCGAAGGAAGTCATCTTATGTATGGTAAACTGATAGAGGACAATTACACCATACGTCAACATTTTGGTTGAAAAGCCAGTATTGCTGACACAAGCCTTTGACATCGGTCAAAGCAACTCCTAGGCCTGTAAAGGACGTCAGCTGGGGGAATCAAGTGCGTGACGATCTGTGGGGGATCTAGAGACGTAAGGAAGGCGACAGTAGCCTATTCGCTTGGAGGGCTTGAGTTGGTCTCTGCTACATCCCAGACCGAAGTCTTATAGTAGGCTAGTGTTTGTAGTCAGTTTGTACTGGGCGGTGTTCAAACTGGACGAGGTCCCGAGGTTTTTCTGCAAGGCAGTTTCCTCGTTAAAAAAATCTCTGGTGTCTTGTGTGCTTTTACTTTCCGCATTATAACTCTGGTTTATAATTAAAGCACCAAGTAGTACGTTATTGCATAACTGTCGAGTTAACTCCAAAGTAATCTTTGTCGAGGTCTAACAACTCCAGTTATAAGTTTGGATATTGGTTTTTGAGATCGTCCAGACTTAAACCATAAGACTCACGAGCCAAAACGAAAAGTTGGTAGTATTTCGGTACCCCTCCTTTTTTCAATACCTTTCTAGGAAAAGTTGTTTCATTGATTTCCAAGTTGTAATACTACTCGGTGATAAATAATAAAGCCACTCTTTAGCCGAACCTTGCAAGGAAAATGGAAAAGCCTTCAGCATGGCTCCATCTGCATCATTATCATCCTTAGGAAGCATGGCCGCAACAATGTTATGAAACTCCATGATTGCTTGGATCTTCATTGGCCATTCCATGGAACTTAGGAAGCTCTCTGAGCAACCCTGGTTTAATCTCAAACTTTGAGGTTGTTTAGATACACCAACGTTGTTCATCGAGCTTGTGAGAAGCTAGTTCTCTAAGTGTTTTCTCAGTCATAACTTCTTCGGTTTCCAGAACTTCTTCGTCTGAAATTTTTGATATTTGAGGTTCTTGTAGCACTATCCCTCAGCGAGTAACAATACCGCAGCGTTCGTATTCCCAACGTGTTGGTGCCAGAGATAAGTACCTGAAACAAGAGACTCAAATATGAGTATAGAAATAAGAAAATAGAACCCAAAAATAAGATAACAAACGCTATTGCCTCCCCGGCAGCGGCGCCAAAATTTGATGCGTTGTCAAAAGCACAAATATATTGAAGTCCTAAACCTTCACAATATATATAATATAATATAGAAATAAGAACAGGTTCGTCCACAGGGAGGTATTGGTTGTTATAAATTTCTGAATCCTAAAGTAACCTGGGGGGATGTTTGTTGTTTTAATACTAAGAATAAAATAAAATAAAAACAAGTAAAACTGAAGCAAAGAATAATATAAAGTAATCAAGAGTTGAGAATATTGGTTAAGGGTTCATCTTCAATCACATAACATGCATATGAATAATATATGGAGTATCGACTTAATCTATCATCATCAAAAGCCCTAGAATAATTTATCGCAAATATATCCCGAAATTTCCTTGAATCATAATGCACTATAACGATGTATGCATGAATCCTACGTAGAGAATAACTCAGCACATCAAGTAACTGAGTTCAACTCTCTAAGAGCATTAAGTTTTGTGAAATAGGCTAATCAATGCAATGAACTACCATGAATAGTTCATTCAACAAAGGTAATATCCTACATATGATTCCCAAAGCTATCACCACCTCAAGAATCATATCGTGCTACTTATGAATAAGTTCTTCAACTATTTCATATCTCCAAACCTAATTCTAGCAATAGATATAAACACAATCTAACTCAATTGGCCACTTGAATAAAAAGGTATTCAATCTTAGTGTAGTACATCAATCATACACTCAAACGCATAGTAAAATAAAATCGATAATGAAAAGAATAAGTTTTGAACTCCATAATTAATCAAATAACATGTTTTGCAATTTTAGACTACATCCTCAACCAATAAAGAGTTATTTAGCTACTCATGTTCTTATTGAAAGCAAAAGAAAACATAATGAAAGTGATAAAAATCATAAAAACCCTTGATGAAAGCTCCAATCTTGCTCCCAAAGTTCCACCACAAAAATTGTCTCAAAACTTTGCCTCGTAACTCGTGTTGAAAACCTAGCTCCCAAAACTCTGTCTCTGGCGTGATCTTTTTTTCCTCTGTAAATCTGCCCTTTAATTGACACAACATAGTACATACCAAAACAGAACCCTTATTTCCTAAAACAAGTCCAAATTCGAAACCCATTATAACCTCCAGGCCCAGTTCGCGTATACCCGTCTAAGCCCAGAACCATAGAACTTACACGCCTGTCAGTTCCGTGAAACTGACGACCTGCTTCGTTACCCGTGCGAGTCGCACACGCACCTTCTTCCTCCTTCCTGTCGGATCCGTGAATCCGACTGTGAAACTTCAAACTCCTCCTCAGACATTTCGATCTTCATCACAAGATTACCACAAATCAACATTCAACATCAAAATTCATCACAACCCAAGTTCTGAACTGCAGTATAAACATCAATACACCTTCCAATTTCTCCTTCAGCCACCCTCAATCTTCACAGTAGCAACAAACAACCCATATGCCCTTTTCTAACCATCATCAGCTCAATAAACTCCAATTGTGATTAAAATCAACATAATCTCGCCCATTCTCGTCATCTGAAAATGACCTATTCTTCACATTCATCAATCCGGCATAAGATCCCCTTTTCCTGAAACCTGAGCTCCATCCTGTCCATTCTCTGCCATGAACCTGGTGAGCTCCTGGTGCTGAATACGTCCCTGATTCTGCTTCATCTTCTCCTCAATTGCAACTTCTTTCAGTCGCCACCGTTTCTCTGCTCTTCCTTTGTCTGTGTAAGCTTTGTGTTTCAGACATAGATCTGAAAACAAAAGGGGAAATCTGCGTTATTTTGAAGTGGATAAGAGGGTGTCCCTTATCAACCTTCTGGGGATGGTTGTAACACGCGGCTGCCCTTTAATCTAAAATGGTTGCTCCCTGGTGGCCCTGAAGAAAACCGCTCCGGTGCTTCAGTAATTTGTATTGACTCCCATATGGCTGCCCGCAGTAGATGGTGTGCCTGCCCCTAGTGATTCTAATTTCCAACACCTTTAAAGCCTTGCTCTTTTCTTGTATTTGAATCGATCAACTTCGAGAGTTGCCAAGTGATGATTAAGCTGTTTTTTGCTTCATTTTATTATTAAACTTCAAAATACCTGCAAAATAGAAAATAGGGTAAATTAGGTACCCTTGAATATTGTTTAGGTGCATAAATTAGGTACCCTTGAATCGGTGTTTTGAGCACCTATCAACTACGTCATGGTTTGGCTCTGATTACAGAAGTTCTGGATCATTTATTTGATTCTTGATATATGAAAATCTTGTATGCCATATCATACTTTGAGATTCGAAAACATATTCTTGATTATCTCATCATATGGATTTTCATAGTTCGAAACCTCATTGTAGGTTTTGGTAAAACTAAACTTTGATTTCGAAACCATAATCTGGCTTTCGCATCCATTAGCTATTCGGTCTAAAAGTTAAAATGTGACCAATGAGAGAATATGAGTTCGAAAAGATGTTTGCTGGCTAACAGTGACTTGAGAATCGAGAGCAATGTGTCTTGACCATGTGAGTTCTAAAAGGTCGAAAAGACCCTGGGGTTTCCTAAATGTTAATGTGAACCGAGAAATATAACCTGTGCGTCAAGGACAAAAAGGTGTGATGCTAAAATGTCTCTTGACCACACAGACTCTCAAGTTCGACCCCAAACATTTGTGACGAGAATGATATGTGTTTCTTGTTTCGAAACCTTAACAAAGGTTTTGTTAAAATAAAATCTATAGTTCGAAACCTAAATTTGGTTTTGTTATGTGGAAACTTGATTTGGGAACCTAAATTCGGTTCTGGTCATATAGGAACTTTAGGATCCGAAACCTTAATTTGGTTTCTGCCAAACAGTATGTAGATTTCGAAACCTGAAAATGGTTATCTCAGAATGCGTATTTTCGAAGTTCAAAATCTACCATTTTGATTTGTGCTTCAACGAATTAATGAGTTTTATTTCTCGGTTTGAAGTTTGAATTTGTTCATCTTCAATGTACAATTAAGCTGGTTTGAGTCATAGTCAGGAATATGGTTCGTCGCTCTAGTTAGTAGACACATGATTTCTGATCAATATTGTACGTGATTAGATCTTCGTATGGATATACTACTCGATCAAATATTCATTTGATTTATCATTTGATGTTTTGATTTGCATTGTTGGATATCATTAACGTGATCATCTATATTGGAATCGAGAATTCATGAGATTCAACATTTTGCTATTACTCGATGAATCATGCACTTTATTTTGTTGGTATATATTTTTGTCTGATTCGGAATTTCCATTGAACCTACGTGTTCACTTAAGCATAACACACAAGGCTTGCCCTCGTCTGCTATGATACGTTTATACGGAACATTGAGCCACGTTGGACCAGATCCCACTTCCACCTAGGATCGTTCTGGCCCGTCCAGCAAAGCCTAGGAAGTAGGGCTGTCAACGGTAGTTATCGGAACGGATAGTCGCTCTACCGCTTCCATTTGGATAACTTTTATCGGATATCCGTTATCTCTTAAGTTCCGTCGGATATATAAAAATTACTACGATTGCCGTTATGGTTAACTTACCGGATATCGGATAATATTCAGTAATATCCGTTAAGACATAAAACATACGAATTTGTAGTGGAATCGAGGAACTAGAGTACCTAGATCGAGTCTGTGAAAAATAGGGCCTTGAAAATATATATGAAATTGTGAAAGATTGAAAGTCTAGAAGAGTAGAAGAACAAAGAAAATAAGAAAAATGATACTCGTGTCTTGGTATATGGCTTTAGGGAATTAAAAACATACAAATTTATTATAATACCCTTCAGGGCCGGCCCTAAGCACAAGTTCTCAAAGATCATCTTTGGGGCAGCAAGGCCCGGGGGCATCAAAAAGATTTTTTTTCCAATAGAGGGTTTATTAAAAAAAGATTATTTTGTAAGGGTTTTGTTGTAAATCAAAAAAAAGTAAAACAAAACCCAAAAAATAAGCCTTTTGTTTCATCCGTAATCGTGCTCTCTTTCTCTCTGAGTTCAAAACAGAGAAACCCCTTTCTCCTTTCCTTCTCTTACAACAATCTCTAATTTGATATTTTGATTCATCCACCACCTCTAAATTCAAGGTTTGTTAATAACCTTTTCTCCTTTACTTCATTCACTGTATGAATTGTTTTTAATTATCGGTTTGATTATTCCCAGATTGTAATTTTAGGGCAAAAATTAAAACCCTCAATTGAATCAGGTTGATAATTTTCAATGTTTCTAGCGTAATATGCATATGTAATTCACATAATTTGATTTTAACTGGATTTTGGGTTATTATAAAATCAGGGTAATATGGAATTGTTCTTGTTTAGAGTTTATGTGAAGCAATTTTGGGCTTGTTTTTAACTGGATTTTTCAAATTGATTGTAGGTAGAGCCGTGGTGGGTGGAAAAGAAAACAACCATCTGAATATCAAAATAGAAAGAACCAAAAGAAGGTGTTAGAATCTATTAAATCCCTTGAGGGTTCGCTTGATAAATTTGTGGTTAGGAATTAACCAACAGTTCAAAATGTGGATACTGAAGCTTGTGATGCAAATGATAATGGTATGAATGCTAATGTGGATAATGCTACAGCTAAAAATGGTATGAATGAGGGCAATGCGAATGTTGGTGTGGTTGATATGAATTTGGGCAGTGGGAATGAATGTGTGCTTTAGTATACATTCAACTTGTTTACTGCAAATGCCACGAAGGTTGTAACAGGAAGGGGGCAACATTTTACTTGTATTCTTTGGGGCAACAAAATCCCAGGGCCGGCCCTGATACCCTTGTAAATATGGGATATCGGATAATATCTGACGTATAGTAGCTATACCATTGCCGTTTGGCTAACTAGCAATTATCAGTTAGCCTATCAATATCAGATATCCGATATCCGTTATAAAAGATAATATCCTATAGGATATCAGATTTTCGGATCAGATATTGGATTTTTCGGATGCCATTGACAACCCTACTAGGAAGTGATGTCGACATTATCATAGCTGATGACGACATTTGGAAGTAATAATACCTTAAGGAGATTTTCGAAACAAAAGGACACGTTTTTGAATTGAGCTATTTCCCAGGGATCATATTTGGTAAGCACCATATTTCGAATTAAATGAAATATCCAAATATACCTTATCAGTATTATTTGCTTTGATTGCTCTTGGCCAAACATTTATTGAAATATATTTTTCTTCAGTGTAAAATGCTAGAGTATTAGATCTCATTAAATGTTATGAGTCTAAGTGAGGTATTTCGGAACATATATGGAAATGTGCTTTAATGAATTTACGAAATTAAGTTAGCCTCATTTCAAAGCTAAGCCTTAGTCAATATAAATAGGAGTGGTATCTCTCCTGAAAGCTTTGTCCCTCTACCAAGCTTTCCTTCGTAACTATAAGCTTGTGATTATCGCTTTTCTTCTCAGTTACCTTTGAGCTTTTTCTCTCGGTCCAGAATTGCAAGAAAGTGTTCTCTAGGGATCGAGAAGCCTAGAAGTACCTCTTACGGGAAACTAGTTTATGTTTACTAGTCTTATTTGTATTGTACTTGTGTTCTGTTATATCACGTCAATCAAACCTTGTGATCTTGTTTATTCTATGATCCTTCTCTTCTGGAATAAGGCCACTCAAGATCGTTGTGATTTAAGCATACTCTTTATCTATTAACCTGGATTTATCAGCAAGTCGCGTTCGGTTTGTGTGCCTGAATTATAGATATTGAGTGGAATTAAGATTGTTGTTATTGGATTTATTTATTGCAGGTACACTGTTCTTCACGATCATATCATATTGTACTTGCTCCAGCTGTTTGCTTGATTCCAACTAGGACGACAAGGTTGCTTTTTCGGTAGTTTTGGTTTTGAAACTTTGATCGATATCTTGAGGGGTTTATTACCAAGTAAACTTGTACGTTATAATTAACCTGATTTTTATCCCCAATCCATCCAAAGGATTTACCAAGACATTGTCTTGCGTCGGACTGATCCTAGTGATTCAAACTCAGGTTACACAGATCTGGATATTGAATTTTGGGATCGTCCAGATATGACCATAAGTCTCACGAGCCCAAACAAAAAGTTGGTAGTATTTCGGTACCCCTGCTTTTTCACATGTTTCACACACTAACATACATAACAACATAATATCAAAGTAAAGAGAATGGTTAAAGATACCATACAGTTTAACCTTCCAAGATTAGAAGAGTACGTCCAAGGGAATCCACTATAATAATCTTAAGTACATCACTCACCTTACAAGGATTTGCTAGTATAATCTCACTCAAGAACACTACTCTTCATTATTGGGCTAGGGAGAGCAAGTAGGCTACACAAATTTTCCTCTCTCTAAACCGGACCAAATTCGTTCGACCCCTTACAAACGAGGGGTCTCTCACCTTATATATATACATATTACAGAATGGGTTACACCTAATAAGGACAACGACGTATCTGACAACTATTTGTCTTCTTTCGCCGACAGACTTCATCGGCGATCTTACTTTCTATACTACATCTTCGACAATTAATCATTTTTTGTATAAGGATTGCTGACGCAGACTCCACTGAGTCAACAAGTCAACTCTTAGAATATCCTTTCCGACTCCTCTTAAATGCTCACCCACTTCTCAACCACCAACTTGTGACGTGCCTTTCACTCGCTAACAGAGGTTCGCCTTTCTATTCTTTAGATATTTTGTTTATCTTTTTTCGCCATGTTTAAGTCGCCGAGGTTCTTGAGTGGGTAATTCCATACTTCTCCCGAGTAACCTTCTTGTACAGCTTCACCTCCATGATGCTTTTATAGGGTGAAGGTATTTTCTACACTCACATTTTGCCTCTTTCATCTCCAAGAGCTTTGGTCGCTGGAGGTGAAATCTTCTTATTTGCCGAAAATGCCAAACCCACGTTCTCCACTTCTTCTTCGATCTTCCACTTGTCTTACATGCGTAGCTTGGTCGACTCCACTTTTGACGTGACAACCTCCTCAACTGGTTGCCCTTCCTTCACTATAAGTTATCTTTTTCTTCTGAATCTCGATTTCATCCTTTCTATCTTTCAAAACCCACTCTCTTTTTCTTCAGAACTTCCAGAGCCCTAAAACCTTAAAACCTTAACTTTAATTTCTTATGTTTCTCCCCAGATTCAGACGAGTGATATCTTTTTCTTACTGATTTTCCTGGTCATTTGATTGCTCTTTTAACTTCTCTAAATCCGGTTATCATTTTATACCACCTTTTCGCCGTTATTCTTCATAACTTTTTCGTGTTCCGTTCACTTGCATCTGCCTCTGCAAATTTTTCCGACGAGTTCTTATTTCCGTTAATCTTCATCTTGCTCTGACGGCTTCTTCCGTTCTATCACTGATGCGTGTCGAAACCGCACAAATATAATTAAGCTCTAAACCTTCACAATATATAATAAAATAATATAGAGGTAAGAACAAGTTCGTTCACAGGGAGATAATGGTTTGTTATTTTTATAAATGAATCCTTAAGTAACCAAAATGGGGGGGGTTTGTTTGTTGTTTGGTAACTAAAAATAAAATAAAGCAAAGCAAATAAACAAAAGTAAATAAATAAAAGCAAAGAATAATATGAATGAGGAAAAATAATATGAAATCAGGAATAAAGAAATATTGGTTAAGGTTTTCGTCTTCAATTGCTCAACATGCATATGAAATAATATATGAAGTCTCTACTTATTCTATCATCATCAAAAGTCCTAGAATAATTCATCGCAAATATATTCCGCAATTTCCTTAAGTCATCATGCACCATAACGATGTATGCATGAATACTACCTAGAGAATAACTCGACACCATGAGTATCAAGTTCAACTCTCTACGAGCATTAAATTCCATGAAATAGACTAATCGATGCAATGAACCACCATGAATGGTTCATTCAACATAGGCAATATCCTACACATGATTCTCAAAGCTATCACCACCTCAATTATCATGTTGTGCTACAAAGTGAATAGGTAATCGACTATTTCGTATCTCATACCTAATTCTAGCAATGGTTATAGATACAATTTAATCCAATTGGCCACTTGAATCATAAGGCACCTAAACCTAGTGTAATACATCAATCATACACTCAATCAAACGGTAAAATAGTGACGATAATGATAATAATAAGGTTTTACTTCATAATTAATCAAAAAGCATGTCTTTGCAATTTAGGACTACATCCTTAACCAATAAAAAGTAAATTAGCTACTCATGATGTTTTTGAAAGCTAAATAAAATACTAAAGAAGTAAAAGAAATCATCAAAACCCTTTGTAGACAAGTTCCAATCTTTCCCCCAAGCTCCACCTCGAAATCCGTGCCAAAAACCCTTGATTTTGCTCCAAAACCTCTGCCTCGTAAAACGTGCACAGGAGAAAACTCAAAACTTGCCTCTGTGAACAGTAACCTCGTCGTGAACAGTGATATCCTTTCTCCTCTATGTTTTTCTTATTTATACACAAAAACAAAACCTAACCTAAACAAAACAAAACAAATCCGAAGCCCAAGAGACCTGACCCATTAACCTTTGCTGAGCCCAGAAACCAGAACCAGCCCAACTCACTGAGTCAACTCGCTCGGTACCACACGTACCAGTCACACGCAGAACCAACTCATTACCAACTCGCTGCCAGAACGTGTGCGAGTCACACGTTCCACTTCCACACGTGCTAACAGCACACTCACAGTCTTCTCACGCCACACATGCCACACACACACGCCATCTCCGCCTGCACGTGCCACTCACACGCTCACCATCTTCCTTCCTCAGCCAGATTCCGACAGCAACCACAGCAAACCATCGCCATCAGAAGCGGAATCAGATGCAAACAACCATTCACAGAAGAAATTGCACTAAACCCAAGTTGCAGAACAGACCCTTGAGCTCAATTACAGCTCTAATTTTCATTTTCATCCACCATCAACTCCCACAGCAGCACAATCAACCCACCTGTGTTTCTCCACTCATCATCAGCTCAATGAGCTCCAAGTCGTGATCAAAACCAGCATATTCTTACCCATTCTCGTTGTCTGTCTTGTCTTCAGATCCTCTGTAATCCCCTTGCCAACAATCTCACAGACAATGGTCACTGTCTTCACCGGGACGGCTATTTCCTTGTTCTTCCTTGACTTGAACCAAAAACACCTCATCTTCTTTGCTTTCCTTCTGTTGATTCTCTGCTCTTGAAGCTCTCTGCACCTCAACTCCCTGCTCTGCTTCTCTGCTCCCTATTCTTCTCTTTTCTCTGCTCCTCTGCTCTAGCCTCACCAACACCTAAACCAGATCTGAATTCGAGTCTCACTTTTGTTTAAGGATAAGGGTCACCCCTTAGCGGCCGGCAGAGATTGGATTTAACCCGGCGCCCTGATCTCTTGGTGGTGCCCTTGTAGACCTTTGTAATTTGTGGCAGCCCTGAGTAGAATATCTTGGGTGCCTTAGTAATCTTCCTTGGATGCCTTCAGTGAACTGTGGATGCCCCTTAGTGATTCTCTTGCGACACCTTTGTAACCTTGCTCTTCTCTTGTACTTGACTCGACCAACCTAGAGTCGCCAACTTGTAGATAGAGTTTCTGCTTCATTTAATTGAATATTATTTCAAATTACAAACAAAATAGAAAACAAGAAAACAAACAATATACGAAGCTTAAGTCGACTAAAGTGCATGATTAAGGTACTCTTGAATAGGTATTTTGAGCACCTATCAATCACCCAAATCTGCCAAAACCCAAAACGCTGAGCCTAAAAGGGTTAGTTGGAAAAATTGTCCATGGTATTGTGTCGCCGCTGGTGTAGACCATATCCACCCTAAGATTTATGTTCTTCCTGGCACTGCGAAGTGCACTACACTAATGACGATACAAAACCTTCGCCGACAAGAAATAAATGAGTCCTGGGATATTGTAGCTTTTGGTCAACTAAAGGCAGGTTTAAAATTTCCTCTCTACAATCCCCACAAGACTTTCATCGTCAACCTCATTCAAGCCATCAAAAGGAATCCTTTTCGGCTAACCAATAACGCCATTCGAGTCATGACAGACTGGAGCAAGCGTCGAGATGGTCGAACCGACTATCCTCACATCGCTAAACTTAATGTTTTCCCAGCTTCAGAGTACACAGTGGAAATATTTCTTGAGCAGTATCATGTTGTACCTTGCACCCGAAAGACAGAGCCTTGGGCTACTCGATTCACTCCAAAGAAGACCATAGAACAAAAGGAATTTCTTCTCGGCGACGTGGAAGAGACTAATACTGAAGATATTCGTACTGTTCGCCATAGTAATGAGAATGGATTCGCCAATCTTCCCCGTGTCGTCGACGGTCCTTGGCTGAAAGGTTGGATATATGAAGGAAAGACTGTCGCTTGAGAATACTTCAATGAGGAGCACTCCTATCTCGCCAAACATAACTTCTAGATTGTGGTTTGGCCTGATGAAGTCAAGTACGCTAAAGATGATCAGGGTAACTTTCTCAAGAATCCTGACTAAAGTTTTATCAAACTTCAACCTTCAACTACTGCGCCGACTGCTGGGACCAAGAGGGGTCGAGGAGCGACCGATGACTCAACTCATGTAACAGTGCTTCACATTGAAATTCTCTCATTAGATTGGGAAAACCTTCGCATGTCTGATGATCAAACCTTTGAAGAATTTAATCACACACTTTCTTCAATAATTAATGCCTCGCAATCGCTTGGAAAAACTATTGATGAAAGAGAAATTATGAGAAAAAATCTAAGCTCTCTACCTTCAAGATATGATTCAAATAAACATGCAATCTAAGAAAAATATGGTTTTGAAATAAAAAGAAGCGATCTTGTGGCTAAGTTAAAAATCTTTGATAATGACTTCATATCTAAAAGCACTACTTTCAAAGCCATAGAGAATCCAAGAGATTACAAAGATCAATTATTATCAGAATCTGATAATAAGGGTGAATCCTCTGATGAGGAGATTATGTCACTCATCACACGTCTATTTAGGGACCTTTCGAAGAAAAAAAACGTTTTGTTAAAGATGCTCCCACATTTAAAAAGTCTTATGACAATATTACACCAAGAAGAGAGCAATTAGAATCTACTGATGATAATATGCCTCAATGTTTTAAATGCAGGGGTTTGGTCATCTTGCACCTGATTGTGCAAATCAAAGAAAATACACTTGAGGAAAAGCTCTTGTTGCTACTACCCTTGATGACTCATCCGATTGGTATGAATCAGGAGAGGAAGTTGATAATTGTGCACTCAGTGCCATGACTATTGATTTTATCCCAGACAATAATGGTGTCTTGAACATGAATACTTCTATTGACTTTGTGAGAAGCACTGTTTCTTTCCGTAAGAAAACAGAACCTCTCATAAACTGTACTTTGTGCGGTATGAAAGGACATATGTACTCTCACTGCTATCGCTACAAAAAGAAAGTCAGATATGTCAATAAATTACAAATAAGAGCAACCATGCTAACACTTCAAATGATTCGTGAATCATATCAGAATAAGCATATGAAAGGTATGGCTTCAAATTCCTCTTCCAACAAGAGATTCTTATAGAGATGGCTCTCATCGAGTTAAGAGAAAGAGGATCACAACTAAGAAATTTAGATCACAAGAGAAAAACTATGTTCAGGAGGATGAACAAAATATTGCTCATACCAACACAAACTAATGTTATGGTAGTGCGATATCATTTTATGTGTTCCGAGAACGACATCATGCACATTATAAGGACATACTAGTAGCCTCTTGTCTCCTATGTATGTTTTTAATTGATTTATGGAGGCCCTTGTATCTTGTTAATTTGTTAAAGCTATTAAATTTAGGGAATTGACAATAATGCTTATCTCTAAATTGTTAAGCACTTCTCCAAAGAGATGAATCCACGCTCTCAATTGATTAAAGTGGTCAATTGTCATGATGGTTTGTGACCAAAAAAACCCAATGCGGTTGTCACAATTGTCTTCTAAAGCACCAAATCTGTGCTACCACATCATAAGCATGGGTCCAAAATGTAATGAGTCGATGTGGGTATCATCACTCTTTATACAATTTCTAATAATTCTCCCTGCTTTTGGCTCCTAAGGCAAGAGTCGAGACCAGGATCCACAGGAACGATCAGAAATCTAAGCAAAAAGGAAGCATGCAATTAGATTTATATATAAACATGTTGTTGATATTCAAAACTTAAAATCTTATTAAAACGGTGATTAATGAAAAATATTATATATATTGGGACACATTGAATCCTTAATGAACAACTAGACGTGAACAAAGTTATCGTCCCACTTCTTGAATTTAGATAGTCTTTTAATTCAACACGTTTCAAAACCGACTTCCTTGTAAAGAATCTACTCTTTAAATGGTCTATTTTTATTTTTGGAAATCCTTTCCAGAAAACCTCTATTTAGGAGGTCTTGGGTGAAGGTTCTCATATCTAAAACACTTTCATGGATCCATCAACAACTCTCTCTGTCACCAATGGTGTAAAACCCATTGCCATGAAAACTGATGAGAATCCTAAGTTTCCAAAGAAGACTAAGAAGAATCTCCTGAAAAACAAGAAGAAGAATATGAAGACCCAGATCCAATACTCCTTAGAACCATATAATTGTTTCTATTGTTAAAGAATGTAAAGAAACCAAAAGAGAAGTTCAAACTCTTGGTGAAGTATTTTTGAAGTCGTTGTAAGTTCAAGAAGCCATCATGAAACAACATGAAACTCTTCTTATCAGTCTCAACCAGAAGATTCATGAACCATATGTTCCTATGAGCACAACTAATGTTGAAGGAACGACGAACAAGATAATTATATCAATAATCTCTTAGCATAGTTAATTCCTTTTAAAAGTTATCTTTGTCCTTTGGGTTTTGGGTAATCACTATGCTAAAAGTAGTTATTTTTTAGATTAAAAGCACTGCATGCTTGTACTACTTCCATGTTTTTATTTTCATCAATTAATAGATTTTATTAATTTAAATCTTGATAGATGATTGCAACACGTATTATCCTTTTGATTATGTTGCAAACGTCGTAAATTCACTTTTATAGCCATATCACCCTTTTTGGGTAAAACAATTTGCGAAGAATTATCAAAATCTATGCTTCTGAATCTTATGGCTAAGAGGAGACGATTTTGATAAGGAACTCCCTCATAAGCTACAATTTTGGACTCCGTTGGATAAAACGTTATACTTCTAATTGTTAGTCGTAACGTGCTAAGAAGGGGAACCCTATGTTTTCTCTAAAGGTGATGTTTTTTTCATAACTCTATGAGAATATGAACGGCTAAGCCTTGAATTCTTACGTTCATTACTGGCTAGGGAAGAAAAACATAATAGTAATTTTACTTGTAAAATTATACTAGAACCCAAGATTCTATATATTTTTGGGGTGTGCGGCTGTGGAATTGCGAGATAATTGCGCCTTTAATCTCTCCTTTTAGATATGTTTACATTTGTGTACATTAATCTTGCGCTATTTTATGATGATACCTATTTTATTTTTCTATTTGTCTAATTTTTATGACACAAAGGGGGAGAAATCTTAGTAGTTTCAGGGGTGAAAAATTTTCTAACTACTACGACATATGTCATATAAAAGAGAAAAAATTTCGGCATTGTCATAGTCATGTCTAAATCGAAAGTTAGTGTATTTATTAAGGGGGAGAACATATCATATTGTGTAGTGTCTTTAAGCATCGGCGCAATATGGTTACAAGTTTGTATACTACTCAATTGCATAACAACTCTTGTTGGACTATGTCCTTCTAGAACCAAGGTGTTTTGTGACCTATGGGTTGTTATCTACCCTTGTAATCTTCATTTGTAGGAACACACGATCATATCTGAAGACGTTGAAGATTACAGGAGATCAAGTTTACATTATGGTTAGGGCTAAAAGATTTCACTTTTTGAATCCATATGTAAGATTGGTTTTGTTACTAAAACTTACAAAGGGGGAGATTGCTAGAGCATAGCTCGGTTGAACCCACTGGCGTTTCTATCTCAAGTCAGTTGTCAAGTTTAGTTGACGAAAACTCAATCCTTAATTAAGTCTACAATATCAGTTCGGACTAGGATAGGTTAGGTATTCGAGACGAAGACCATTGAAGATGATGACCGGAGCTTACACACTTGATATATTCATCGTCCTCATTGAAAGGTTAGAAAGCTTTTCCTTTGGTTTCGTATTTACCATTCTATCAATTAAAATAGTCTATGATATTGTTTATAGTGATCTCGAAGGATCAAAGACTAGTTCTCTTAGCTTTATGATCATTAAGGACCAATGCCTAAGCAAAATATGGGAACAAAACTAGTTCTTGAATTTCACCTGAACAGCGTACGCGTTCATATGCTGGAAGGGAAAATTCCTGAACTCAGTAGTTTCTCATGAACGATTTCATATGCGAGTTCAGAAACTCCAGAACTCTGAGAAATTGTACATGAACACATTCATATAAGCCATGGTTTAAAACTTCTAAATAGAGGTTTTGCCTTTTGTGAATGGATTCTCAAACTCGTTCACATTAAGGCCCATGGAACTCTTGTCCACAATGGTCTTTATGTTCGCGTATTCTTACATGTACTCCATAGCATGGACAACTTGCTTAGCCATTTGCTATCCTTCGATTCGGTCAAGGTGAGTCTTCTCACAGGCTTTAGGTTTTTAACCAACGGGTAAAAGAAGATTGAGATTGGACCTCAGCAAGCTTGTGGACTTCTCTTCGGAAGCTTGCGTGAGCCCTACTCAAGGTTGCTTAACTTTAAAGAAAAGCCTCCCTTGATGATCAATATAATTAGATGACCTTCTGCAAGATACAAATCAATCCTCTACACATATGTGTATCCTTGCATAAAGGTTGGTCGCATCTCGAGGCCATTTTCTTGGACTTCGACTATTTAAATGACTTCATTTGAGGATCTTGAAGCACATGTCGGAATCAATATTCCTGATCATGTATCTTAGGTCTATTGATTTGTTGATCAATTCAATCAAAAAGGACCAAATATTTGATAATAAGGTTGCACTCGGTGTTCTACTTCCTAGAAGCTCCCTAATGCAATTTACGAACTAGGCTTAATACTAAGTTTTTCATGTGTTAAAAGGTACAACTGTTTAGGCTAGATCAATAAGCCCTATTCAGTATATCTATTTCCATTAACCTTGACTTTAAGTCTAAAGGA
>JAJJMA010176503.1:0-11122 GCA_023529015.1 Papaver nudicaule
CTTAAATTTCACTTAAAATTTTCACAAATACTATATAGGCATCAAACATCAAAAAAGAAAAGGGTAAGAGACTTCCCTGCTCCTAAGATGGTCATGACTTATGAGTTTACTATCCCAGGAATGAACCCATGCTGTTTGGCGGAAATGGATCGACGAAGCTATGCTGTTGGAGGTGAGGTAGTTGTGATGGAGATGTTTGTCTCCGACGTTCTCTACTGTAAAGAGTCTATGATAACCGTCAGCGATGTCGCTCTTTTTTTCGTCGTTTTCATGGCAAGAACAATCGCCGAGATAACACTTCTGTATTGGTCGTTTCATCGCTGATATGAATACCAAAAGATTTGTGTGGAACGACGCTGCTAAGAACAAACTCTTGTGCCTATCGGCGACATACAAATATCAGCGTATAGATGGGTTTCGATCTGTTCTCATTAGGAATGACTTTGGAGTGGTTCAAAACAGCGAAGTGCCTCTGTCATCTTCTTGAGTTAAAGTAAGGTTGTCGTCCAATATCGCCGATACACTAATTTACTCTCAAGAAACTGAGTAAACTTCTCAACTTTACGCGATTAATACTGCAAGAGAAGAGACCTTTGGTGATGAATCAAGAGGAAGAACTGAGCCCTGTCATATCCAATGAGACACAAAACTATTAGACAAGTCTGTTCACAAGAGATATTCCCACATCTAGCCGAAATTCCTGATTTTTAACAAAAGCCTAAATGGGTTTGAAGAGCAAACTGTAATAATTGTAAATCTGTAATCAAAATTTGTTTTAGTTCAAGATCTTTGAAGAAAAATCAAAGATGCCCTAGTTTTATGAAAGGTTTTCATGAACTATTTTGCTTGAAACCACTAGATTATCAAGCTGAAATCTTTATTTTTCCCAAAAATGTGAAATGGGTTTTGAAAAGAAAGTTCCACTGATTAACAATCTGAGGTAAACTCAATTTTTGTTGCCATAAAAATCTAGTTAACCCCTGTTTTGAATGAAAGGATCTGTGAGAAGGAATAGAGTAAGAGGAGTAGGTATAAGATCTGTTGTTGCCGTCGGTGACGATTCTTTCAACTCGATGTTTGCAGGAGAATTTTTGTATCTCAAATGTTCTTCCCTGGTCTGAGCTTTTAGACGGTCATTGTTGTCGGAAAGAGATGACTTTTTCTTGCCGAATCTTTAATGCCCCTGGAGCTAGTGTGGTATCGACGAGCAAATGTTGAATTTCAATCCATTTTTGCTGCAACAACCAAGCAATTGAGTGAATAATTGGGACTTAAAAACGGTTTCTCAACAATTTCACAACAGCACAAGAAAAGCAAAGGAAAAAAATCCCCTATATTAGGCTAAAATGTTAATACTGAGAAAGAATTTTCGTGAAAACTAAAATGGGTTTGCCAACAAAGATTAGCTGATTTTAAATCTATGATCAGAACTCGTTTTGATTCAAAATGTTGCAAGGAAAATCAGATTTTTATGAGCAATATCTCTGTTACTTTTATGAAATGGTTTTATCAAGATTTTTGTCATAAACTTTCAGATCTAAACGTGAAGCAACAAAATAAGAGAGATGGGAGAAAGATTTATCATGGTTTTTGGTGATGATTCTCTTGAATTCATTTTCGCAAGAGATTTCAAATCTGAAAATGCTCACTTCTCTTATCTGAACTCCAGGGACGTTTGCCGTCTACGCTCCTCAAAATTGCTTCAGATCTACCCAAGTTCTTCTGATTTGTCACTGAGATGAAAAAGAAAATCATATCTTCCTCTTGGTGCATAAATCTTCAAATCCTTTTTCTTAATCTCCATCACAACCAACAGAGTTTATGTCTGAAAATTGAGTTGTGTGACCGAAATACCCCTGATACTACAAAACCCCACTGGATCTCGTCGGATTTGGTGCCGAGATTGTGGATTTCTTCATTTTTGAGCTTGTAACACATGATTCAAACCTCTTCTAGCGCCAAAATGTAATTGGGTAATTTTCATTACACAATCACACCCATTAAATTTACTTGTTCCTAGATCTAGTTTTTGCACACATAAATTAATCTATAAGATAAGAGACCATGAATTATTATTGAGAATTATTACAATGATTTCCATGAGAATTAGATTTGTTCTTCATGTTCTTGAGTAAAAGGGAGTAGTAGAGAAGAAGATGAGGTAAAGAGAGAATGAGATAAGACCACCCCTTTTTTTTAGGGTTACATTGCTTTTTATATGAGACCTACTCGGCAAATTTACTAAACTGCCCTTAATGGGAATCCTATGCTAGAATTCTTCTATGGTGTATCTTCTCCTAGGCGAGGCTAAGTTACAACTGCCTTAATCGTATGCCACGTAGCGAGTGCACTTCAATACTCAACAATGATTTGTCTTCTTTCGCCGACAAGCATGGTCGGCGACCTTACTTTCGAATCTTCTGACTTCAGCGGACTAGCAATCCTTTGGATAAGGATTGCTGACGCGGATCCCATTGAGTCAACGAGTCAACTCTGACAACCCGACCGCTCTGATCTTCTCATAAATGCCCAACCACCACTACACCATATTTAGCAGAAAGCAACAGCCTGTGGATGTTGCAACTCGGGGTTGAAACTGCAGATGGCAGTTTCAAAAGGCCATGTTACAGATTTTAGCAACGGCTTATGCCCTGTTGCGGATATGATGACGCAACTGTCCTAGCAACAGGTGTCAGCAGTTGCGAATTAAAAAATTTGAAACACGTAGCAGCAGTTGCGACTATAGAACCATAAATCATTAGAACGAGCAGAGTGTGTCTAGCCCCGGTTTCATAGGTTCTGGTTTTTTAATTTGCAACATACAGTTTCTGTTACTATTGTTGTGTCCACTAAAAAAAAGGTCAATTTGAGGTCAACCTTAGTCAACTGTAGGGAAACCAGAGGTCAACCGGAGGTCAGACCGACACAAATTTCAGTCACCTGTACACTTCATATCTCATTTTCCTTCACAAAAATCACATTCATAACTCATTCCCATTCACAAAAATTACATTTTCAATTCAAAGATATCTCTAAGTTTACAAAAATATATCTCTAAGTTCACAAAAATCACTTTTAAACTCAGATTTAAGAAAGATGGATAAGGATAACAATGCCTAGATACTAAAACATTTAACAAAACGTACAGCCATTTGAAGACCATAGTTAGCATGTCCATCTGAAGAGCTTCGACCACGAAGAAATCTTAACAAACGAAAAGTTTGGAGATGACCAGACCCTGCCATAACCTAACAAGGTTCAGAAACTATCAAATTTTGAAGTAATAAAACATATCAAGAATAACAGAGAACAATCTTCTAATTACCACTGAGAGGGAAAGAACAATGAGGTGCAAGCATATTTCCAATGTGCCTCGATCTACATATACTGATAAACCCTTGGGCAAAGTTTTCACACGTGTACCAGTCACAGGCTTAATCTGCAAAGGTAGATTGATTGATTTAAGTTTTATCGAGTCAAGAAACAAAAATGTAAAACCACATCAGAGTAAAGGATAACCTCATTCAAGAAGTAGATAGCAAAATTGTAGAGCAACTCCTACGCATTGCTATTTCTAGTACCAGCATACCTCAACCCTGCCAACAACCACTTTACATAAATCACACAAACAAATTTGATTATAACATCTATTGTAAAGACCACCATTTCGATAATGTTCTATGCAATCTTAAGGAAACATGGGTAAGGACACATGTAGCAGAAAGACCGCATAACTTACAAGAGATATCAGGAAAGAGGATAAACTTAACTGCAGGAATAAATTCAGTACAAAAAGTATAGGAACATCAAAATGAACTTCCATTTACTTGACAAAGGAGACCTACCCATAGAAATGCATGATCCAGCTAATATATTGACATACGCCTGAACTAGTGCTTCAACATCGATTTCATCAGTGTCCCCGTTCTCGTCTCCTAGGTTTGCAACACCAACCTTCACGATTTCAGGAATCTGGGATTGAATCCATTCTCCAGATGGCCGAACTCTGCATGCACCAAAGAGACACTAAATAAACATTCATCGAGGGATACTTCATTGTCTGTCCAAATAATAGCACTATGAAATCAGGCCTTACATATTGCAAGTCGAAATGAGTCAGTGGAATAGAAAGCTTTGAAGCCGTAACCTCTGATTCTGTCTGTAAGAAGATAAGTAAAAAGATAAAATAAGAGACATTTTGCAGGGTCCGCAATATTAAGAAACTACTTAAACTTCACTTGTCAAAATCTCACCTTCAGAAACATTAAAGCTAGAGCAATTATAGCACCAGGTGCAGTGACATCGACATTGATTGGTGTTCCATCCATCATCTGACCATACCAAGAGTGTATAGGAAATTTGAAACAACGAGAACAAAACTGAGAATGATTCTGACCAAGAAAACTAGCACTCACCATCATCATACGGTGCGATCTGTTGCTCCTGTCAGAAACTGATTTTGTTTCGTGTTCAATTCATCTATCAGACTATGTGGATGCTTAGAATATATCTGGTTCAGCTCCTACTTGGTAATAGTGAAATATTATTGTGTTTATTTTCAATGATACAATGCAAATCGAAGACAGTCATAGATAACTTGTAGCTAGAAACATTATAAGGGTGATTACATAATGAGATTGGTTGCAAGAAACCAAGCGATAGAAGCTGAAATAGCAAAGGTAGTCAATATATTGTTCATGAATATTCATCTTGATGCACTACTGCTTTAAAACCTACAGAACAGATTCATATAGGGATTCAGACTTGAAACTAGACTTGAAACTAATGAGATACATTTAAGCAAGAAAAAAAATGACAACATTTACCTGACTCATACATCAATACATATCAACACTAAGAGATATATGCTAACATGATCAACCAAACAGACTGTAACAACATATTTCCCATGGGAATCAAAATCAAGTAACAAAAGTAAGAATATGTATGAAAGTAATTACCTAGGCCGCATTTGCATATTTCCCATAAACAAGTACCCAGTCCCTAACATGACCTAATATTGTAGAATACCCAAAATCATGTATAACCTAAATATCATTATAACCCAGATTCAATTTCATAACCAAAACACCCAAGATCAATCAAAATATTTCAAATACCCAAATACCCAAATACCCAAATCACTTTATAGCCTAACATAAACAACATCTGGGAAACAAAAAGACCTAAATCATCCAAACAACCGCAGCTTAACCTAACACTTAAGCAAAAGGATGAGTTTTATACAAGTATCTGAACCTAGTTCTTCAAATAACGACCGAAGTACCAACAACAGCAGTACCTAAACAAAGAATCAAAACTGTTAGATCTATAACCAGAGAACATGAATTAAGGATTTGAGAAACTAAACAGTAGTAATAAGTTAGGGTTCAGAGAGGGATAACTCTTACCAGAGAGAATCAACTTGAGAGAGGGATTTGGGAGGGTTTTGATTTGGGTTCTGTTTTTGGCGGAAAGAAAGAGAGTGACAAGAAAAGAATCGATAACAAAAGATAGGGAATGGAAGATAGAGAATGAAACTGGATTACTTATCCGCCCTAGTGTGAGTTTTTGGGTGAAAAAAAATCCTATAGGGATAACTGGGGTGTTTTTAGTTAGGTTCAGAAATAACCAATGTGTTACTTGGCACGCAAATAGCAGGCACATGTGCGCTGCTTGAATGTTGCGAATCCTCAACTGCTAGCTGCAGTTTCTAGGGTAGCAACATGGGCAAGTTGTTGCTAATTTTTTAGCAGTTGCAATTCATGTTGCTAAATAGCAACAACTAGTAAGCTATTGCGTCTATGAGTTGCTATCTGCTAAATATGGTGTAGTGACACTTCTCAACTTCTTGTCGGTGACGTGTCCTTTACCCGTTGATCACAGTTCGCCTTTTCATTCTTCTCACAAAGTACGCTGATGTGATCCTTGGCGTTCCACCCGCTGATCTCCTATGTTTGGCGATAAACCTAAAACTTCCGTTGATGATTCTGTACTTCTCACTGATAGTCTTCTTATGCAGCCTCACCTCTAAGATGCTTTTATTCGTAGAAGGCATTTTCTACACTCACAGTAACCGTCGCCCTCATTTTTACCTTCTGATATGCTATGCCGGTTCAGACTTTTTCCCTATTTAAACCCGTCTTCTTCCTCCTTTCAAACTTTATTTTTATCTTCAAATTTCCTTATTTTCTAAATTCTCATCCTTCCCTGCTCTTTCTCGCCTTTGTTTCCTGCATTATGCTTATCTCTTTAATCATGGTGAGTTTGAATTGGTTCCCTTTGCATTCCGTTTCTGGTTCTTACTTTAGACGAATTTTTTCTGCTACTGTATCTCAGGCTCCCAATAAGAAGGTAGTCTCTAAAGAACAAACTGCTCCTAGAAAGATGGTGGATCCTAAACTTTCCTGGGATGAAAGAGCTAAGCTTCTCGGGTTCAATGTAGAACTTTTTCCTTACAGGGAGTTTGATGCCGGTGTTTCCTTATCTCCTGATCTTTTTCTCAAACATAGCTGTAGTGCTAGCCGGATCATAGTCACCGGTGAGCAATTAGGCGCCAATCTTCCCATTCCTTTATATAATCCAAAAAATCATTTGTTTTACGAAATTTATTCCCGAATTTCCCTTCCCCGAGGTGTGATGCAGTTAACCTACAATTCCATTCGATTGATTAGCGAGTGGGTGGCTCACTCAGAAGGTAGATCGAACTACTATGAAAAGTTTCTGGAGTGGTCGAATCCCCCTAACTTTTGGATTGCTAATAACTTCTTTAAGCACTACAACGTTGAAATTGGTTTGAATAAGGAAGTTGATCCATGGAATGTAAGGTTCGGAAAGTGTTAGGGAATTGTCCGGTCAAACCCACTAGCGTTGGTATGTCAAGCTAGTTGTCAGTTTTAGGTGTCAAAACACAATTCTTGATTTAGCCTACTAGGGTTTAGATTTCAGAATTGGGATATAGACTAAGTAGTTGAGACCTTGAAGACGAAGACTGTGAAGACAAATAAGACATCAATTATTCTTCATCGACAAAAGGTTAGTAGGAGTTATGCCTTTTACGGAAATTCTTCTATTCTACTTTCTCTTTTTTTCGAAATAGTCGGCTACTTTGGTAGTGTTATAATAGCGATTGAGATCGTGTTCTTGGCTACATGACCATGTGTCATGACTAGTGTTTGTTCCCGCAAATACTATGGTTACAAGAATGTATGAGATAGATTCGATACCATTTGTCCATTGAAATGGTTTGCTTGCAAATCACTTGTTGGATATGGGTGAATCTAAAGGAGTACTCTTGAGCAAGAGTCCAGTGGATTACAGCTGAGGGCGTCTCACACGTCTAAGTCCTGGTTAAGCCCAGAACTTTCAGCGGATCCTAGTTAACCCTAATCTGAAGGTCGGACGGTTCCCGAACCGTACGCGAAACAGAAACTTGGGAAATCTCCTGAGTTCCAAAGTGCTATTAAAGTTCGTGTACCTACACAAACCTCTAAATCAGTGCTTTTGGCTGTTATTCAGATTTGTGAATATTCTTTCAGAATTTCACTTGGGTTAAACTCTGAACTCCTTTATCTCTTAGTTGGACTTGGAATATCACGAAATATCTTTTATGGTCCATCTAACGGTTCTCAATGTGTCAATAAGATAAAGATTATCTCTGGTCTGTTGGATTTCTATCTTGAAGTGTTTTTGAGCTAACAAAACACTTGGCAGATAAATGTTAATGAATTCCAATTGAGATTAATCTCTATTATTTGGTGTGCAAGTTTAGGGTTTCCAAAACTTGTGGGACAAGTAATTGATTGCTTTATTCCAAAGCAACCTATCTTATTGAGTGCTATAAATAGAGGTGTCTATGGACGAATACTGCAAGCATCAAGCATACGTGAAGGACCTTAGGGGAAGTGAACGTAAACTCTTTTCACTTCGGTGAATGCTTGTTGTGGTATAGTCATCCTATATTAGGTAAGAAGTTCCTCACGGGATTTACCTACGACTATAAAGACTTCTCTTGAGAGTTGGGAAGCATAGGTAGGAGATTGAGACCTTATTGGTTGGAATCGGATTAACCTGTAACCTTGGTAACCTGACCACATTCTTGTCTATTCTACGGTCCTTTTATTCTGCTATAAGGCCATTCAAGAACTGATACGTTACATACAAGGTTTATCGAAGGAAGCAACGCACGGCTGCACTCGGTGTTGTAAGACTTAGTTAGCTCCAGTTGTATAAGTTTCTTAAGTGATTCTTTTTACAACTGAGGTAGAGACAAGTTGGGCATAGTTTACTCGGTTTACTTGTCAGCTCCCGCTTGTAAGTAGATTTCCGTATGACCTAGAGCAATCTGAAGGAAGTCACTTTGTGTATGTCAAACTGAAGAGGACAGTTCAAACATACAGTTGATAATTTAGGTTGCAAAGCCGGAATTGTTGACAGAAGCCTTTAACAACGGTTAAAGCAACTCCTAGGCCTGTAACGGACGTCAGCTAGGGGAATCAAGTGCGTGACGATCTGTGGTGGATCTAGAGACGTAAGGAGTCTGACAGTAGCCAATTCGCTTGGAGGGCTGGAGTTGGTCTCGGCTACATCCCGGACCGAAGTCTTATAGTAGGCTAGTGTTTGTAGTCAGTTTGTACTGTGCGGTGTTCAATCTGGACGAGGTCCCGAGGTTTTTCTACAGGTTGTAGTTTCCTCGTTAAAAAAATCTCTGGTGTTTTGTGTTCTTTACTTTCCGCATTATATTCTCTGATTATATAATTAAAGCAAACACAAGAAGTACGTTATTCCTAACCTGACGTTAATTCCCAATCTTGAACAAAGATTTATAAGGACTTGTCTTTGTAGGAATTGATCACTTGTGATCACAACTCAGGTTACACAGATCTGGATATTGATTTTTGAGATCGTCCAGATCTGACCATAAGTCTCACGAGCCCAAACGAAAAGTTGGTTGTATTTCAGTACCCCTGCTTTTTCATTTGGTATCAGAGCCAGGTTAACACATAAAAGACGTAACTGTCTGTATTTATCGCGGCTTGTGAGTAATGGTCCTAAGCGTAAACGCTTGTAACGTACTATCTGGAGGCACTTTTGTTATGCATGCAGAAGTGGATCTCGTCAACAATGTTGAACCAAATCTTAACGATACTTCTTCTTCACAATCAAGGACTAAACAAGCCTTGATTGGATCTACTAGGTAGGATACTCCTGTTGATGATGTAGAGTCTGAAGATTGGGAATCCGTCCTCCAAAAGAATATGCATATGGATGATGATGATCCCGATTCAGACTTTGAGAGAGAAGTAGAAGAGGATGTTTTAGCTATCGTTAAGGTTTTAACTCCTTCTATGAAGAGCACACCCAACTCTATGCTCCTTGAAATTCTATCTCAGCTCTCTCGAGATAACACGAATTTAAAAAGGTGCTATCAAGGTCTTTATATGGGCTTTGCCATTGTCAATAGTGAAGTAAAAGATCTTGGCAAAGAGTTAAGTTCGAAAGAACTGGAAAGGGCAAATCTTCATCATAGTCTCTGTAAGTTGAATGAAAAGCTTATTGCATCTGATGCTAAGATAGTCACTCAACAAAAGTGTTTCGAAGAAAAAGAAAACACTTTTCTCACTCGGGAAAAACGTCTGGAAACTGATTTGGCTAATGCTCTTGCTGAAATCAAGACATTAAAAGAGTTGAATAATAGCTCGGAAACTAATCTGGCTAATGCTCTTGCCGAAATCAAGACATTAAAAGAGTTGAACAATAGATCTGACAAATTAACCTCAATGTTAGGAGCGAGTAAAAATCATCGTGACACACGAGGATTGGGCTATAAAGGAATAGACGCTCCAAGTATTAACAAAGAGGTGAAATTTGTCAAGGCTAAGGATTCTTCTCAACCTAAGGCTACCACTGATTCTCAAGGTGATCTATCTCCGAAACAAGTCAAGGAGAAGAAAAGCAAGAGTTATCAAGCTCCAAAGAAAGCTCACGCATATCCAGGTAACAACGAGCATCCCACTCCTTTTGTTACTAAAAATTGCCTTTATTGTGGTAGTAAAGGTCACTTGGCTAGAAGTTGCAGATTCTGTAAAAGGAATGAGAAAGCCAATGGCTCGATTATTCCTGTTGTTTTGGAGATTAACGTCAAACCTAACAACAACAGAGCATTTTCTAATGATCCAGGTTGTGAACGTCCAACCTTTAGGCATACGAAACAGAATCATGACAAGCCAAGTTTTGCCTATTAACGCTCTACAAAGTCCTCTCGTAATCATCATAATTACAGAAAGGAAAACAACTTTGTATAAGCGAAGACTAGATCTGATGTTCCCAATTGGAGATCAACTAACCTACAAAAGGATAGGCAATCCAATTCTCTCTCAAGTAACCTTGATGAGAAAGATGGGAAGAAAGATCATATTGTTCATAATATTGATAGAGCAATAAATGCCGAAGGGAATGATCACCCTATTAAGGCTACCCAAAGAGAATTCATGAAAAATATTGTGTTCTTTAACCAACAAATACTTGATATGGTTAAATCACATCATGAGATGCCTGGGTTACTGATGAAAAACAGGAAAAAGGGTAAGGCAAAGAACTCTAAGCCGAAGGCTACTTCTGGTGAAAAACCCAGTAATGTAGGAGATCCTGTTTTAACCATCAAAGGTGAACAAGAAATTGTTCACTCTGACACAACTTGATTGTGTTTGTGCAGCCTCACCATGTAGTGCCCTTTCGATTGATACGGTGAGGTAATGCACATGAATAGGGCACATACCCAGTTGGAGATTACATAGAGGGATGTCATTAACATTGATCAAGTTAATATTCATTTGTTCAAAGGTTGTCAAATCATTGAATATGAATGTGTATCTTTCATGTTTCTCTAACTCAACTTGGTTTTAAGGGTTCTTAAATATACAAGTTGCAAACAAAGTCTATGACTTTTGTTTTAAACAAAGAGTGAATCCTACCGACATGACATTCTTGTTATGTTAGTATACTGTCGTAGTGTACACGGTTATAGGATCATTATGAGGTCAAGCGGTTCACGAACCGTTTGGGGTGAATATTTTCGGATATTTACACGGAGTTTAACAGAGACTCCTGGAACTCATAAATA
>JAJJMA010176514.1:3951-15768 GCA_023529015.1 Papaver nudicaule
CCCACATGCACGTGTTTACAAAAAAAAAAAATCTCTCTTAACACACGAACTTGCTCTCGACTGTTAGGGTTGTTAACACCAAGACCTAGTCCTTTGCACATCTTTGCTAAAAGAGGGAAACCAAAAGAGACTAAAACTCTTGAAGGTTGCCATCACCATCTGAATGCTTAGTATGAAACATTACTGTTCCACACTAACCAGGGGACTTTCTGTAGATGGTGGAAAATGAGAGAGGGACAATATTGTAAAACCACTCTCTGATCACGCCTTACCTAAAGGCAATTGCATATTCAGGCACATCTCTATATCTCAGAATGCAACCCGTTCTACGAGCTGAATAAACTCTCTATGAGTTCTTTCTTATAACCCTCGTTGGAGAGGATGATATCATAGTGCAGTACTAATAATCTCACCAGCACATTAAACCCATTAATCTGCTTCTTGTCGACATCGCCTCGAATTCCTCGGCATCAGAACCAGATCACTATATGGTATATGGTGAAGAGTTAACAGAGACGCATCTTCATGGATTTCCTCTTTATACGACTCGACATTCGAGTCTTAATGAAAACCTCAGGAATATCGAAGTTTTAGGCCTGTCCAGAACTCCCTGAGAAGCACACAACAGCCTAAACAGGCTTAAACAGACCTCATCCCAAACTCAGGATGGTCTAACATACCATGGATAAACACGCAATGACTTCAAGTATGTTGTAGCGTAAGCACGCACACCATAACCAAGGCATAGCCAGCACGCACCAGCTGCAACAAAGTTCACCTCGGCCAGATGCCAAAGTCATAGCGCCATATAGCATGGCACCACGAACCATGAGCCACCATGAGTTCACGAGAAACTAGCCTCGGCCAAAGGCCAAGGACGTGGCTCCATGAATCATGGCGCCACCACAAGACGAGTTGGCCTTGGCCAAAGGCCAAGGCCGTAGCCCCTTGGGCTATGGCGCCACAAGCCAATGGCGCTATGAACTCCTGGCCTTGGTCAACAGCCAAGGCCACTCCTATACTCGTGTCCTAGAGGCACCACACTCACGTTGGTCATGACAATTAGTCATACGACTCAACTCAACTACGCAATATCTGCGTATCACTCGAGACATTAAAACATCACACGGGGGGATAACTTTAGGGGTATTGGTCTGGCGGTCTACGGGAGTTGAAAGAAACTTATGGAGATAGTGGACAGTCACGAGAAGATGGTGCGAGTGGACATGTTCTACACAACTCAGGCAGTTACAGAAACCAACTCATGTCCTCCACTCCCCCACTCTTCTACGACTTCCACCTTCTCTGTCGAGAGATCAGGGTGAGTTCAAAACTATAAATAGAAGCCTCCTCTATCTTCCAAGGCAGAACATCTATCCAGAAACAACCAGATATTCAGAACACCTGAATAAACCAGAGCCTCAGAAGTAAACACACCTGAGAAACCCAATACCCTTCTTGCCTTAATGATTTCCAGTCACCTTCACGACGGAAATCTTGAACTCTTACACCCAAAACACATCCTCAACCTGATCTCAAGTTTCTTCGTTGTTTCCCTCCATAGATCAACCTCTATCCTCTCTGTGACCGAAGCAAGACGTGAACGGCCATTGACTTGGTTTAGGCTCGTCTTGTTCGACTTTGATCTCGAACACTACGAAAGTACCCAGAGACGGTGCATTGTTTTTCCAGGTAAAAACATCGGGGTACCTAGCCCAAACGATGAGCTACACAGCGCCGAAGAAGTGGAGGACATAGCAGAGGGAGAGTCTGGGAAAGGTCACGTGAAGACGCCGAGTCAGAATCTAAGAGTGCAGAGGACACCAAAAGTATTAATATCGGATCAGAGGCGACCCCACGGATACTGAGCATCGGCTGCAACCTGTCCAAAGAAGAAGAAAAATCACTAATCACAACGTTAAAAGAATTTCAAGATATTTTCGCTTGGACATACGAGGACATGCCCGGGTTGAACCCAAGTTTAATCTGTCACGAATTAAAAATCTCCCCAACTGCGCAACCAATCAAGCAGCCGCGATGACATTTCAGATACGAGGTAGAGGAGCAAATAAAAGAAGAAATCCAAAAGCTGATAAAAGCAGGGTACATCAAGGCCATCCATCACCCGACTTGGCTCGCGAATATTGTACCAGTGAAAAAGAAGAATGGAACCATACGATGCTGCGTAGACTTCAGGGACCTCAACAAGGCATGCCCCAAAGACGAATTTCCTCTACCCAACATCGACATGCTGGTAGATGCCACAGCAGGGCACGAGATGTTCTCCTTCATGGATGGCTACAGTGGGTACAACCAAATCCGAATGAAGGCGTCCGACGCAGCACAAACAGCTTTCTCCACGCCCTTGGGAATTTTTACTACCAAGTAATGCCTTTCGGTTTAAAGAATGCTGGCGCCAAATATCAGCGAGCAATGAATCATATTTTCCATGATTTGAACCACGAGGCCGTCGAGGTATACGTAGACGACATCGTCGTCAAAGCAAAAACCTGAGCACAGCACACCGACAACTTACGCCGAGTGTTCAGCAGGTGCAGGGAGTTCAGCCTAAAAATGAACCCAACAAAATGCGTCTTCGGGGTGACATCAGGCAAATTCTTGGGCTTTCGGGTCACCAAAAAGGGGATCGAGGTAGATACTGATAAAGCAAATGCAATCCTTACAATGCAGCCTCCCACATCAACAAAGGAGTTACCAACGCTGATAGGAAAAGTATCCTACATTAGAAGATTCATCCCGGGCTTAGCATCACATTTACAACACCTCTTCCCCTTAACCAAGGCGAATACAACATTCAAATGGGAGCCCTCCAATCAGCAAGCGCTCGACAAGATTAAGGAATCAATGGTACACCCTCACATCCTCCAACCACCCAAAGCAGGACAGCCGCTTAATCTATACCTAGCAAACACAGACACAACCATTGGGGCAGTCCTCGCACAAGACCTAGGGGAGAAAACCTGGTCCCAATCTACTATATTAGTAGTAAATTAAAAGACGTCGAATTGCGCTATGCTCCAGTTGAGAAGGCTTGCCTCCCACTGATCTATGGTGCCCAAAAGCTTCGGCATTACCTCCTCGTCACCAAAATTATGCTGTCGCCGCCGCCAACCCAATCGCGTATTTGGCAACCAAGCCAATCCAGTCTGGGCGCATGACAAGGTGGGCGTCGCAGCTAGTCGAATATTCTTTCATCCCCAAAAGGCCACAGGGTGTCCGGGGGCAAGCAATCGCAGACCTCATAGCCGCCTTTCCTGGAAATGACGATACTGCGCTACACACGGAAATCCCAGGGGAGATAACAGCTTGTGAGAAAGCGCCAACTTAGCAAATGTTTTTCAACGGATCATCACATACTACCCCGGGAGGAACATGAGTAGTATTCATCAGCCCGACAAATGAGCTGATATCGCACGCCTTTAAATTAGATTACCCTTGCTCAAATAACGCGGCGGAATACGAAAGCTTCATCATAGGCCTATCACTAGCAGTCGACATAGGCATCAAAGATCTAGACATAATCGGGGACTCTCGCCTGCTCACACAACAGATGGAAGGAGAATACTGCGTCAAGGAGCCAAACCTAGCAGTCTATCGGGAAAAGGCACAACGACTACTCTCACACTTCGATAGAACATCCATTACACACAAGGGAAGGACCAGCAACAGACACGCGGATGCCCTAGAAACCCTAGCATCTAGCCTACAAATGACACAAGGGGATGAGGAGAGCGTCACGGTCGTAAGAAGAAGAGCTCCCACAGACAAAATAGAGCAACGCGTGAGAGGGGAGGATAGTGACTGGCGACGCCCAATCATCGACGATCTTAATCGAGCCCCCGAGGAGAGACAACTCTCCTAGAAGGAGTTAAAGGCATATAGATTACTTGAGGGAAGCCTATACTTTGAGTCCACTGGGGGAGCATTGCAACGATGTCTAGGGCCACATAGGCCGAGAAAGTTTTAGAGGAAGTCCACAGTAAAGCATGCAGACTCACCCTCGCAATACCACTACATCGACGGTTATAGAGGACAGGATACTTCTGGCCAAACATGTTTACCCAAGCGAGCACAAAACAGGCCAAGTGCGCAAAATGTCAAGAAGCCCCAGATGAAGCAGAGATATGTGTAGCTGAGGAAGAACAAGAGGACTTGAGGGAGCCATACATCAACTATCTCACCAGACGAATACTTCCCCAAAACAAGCTTGAGCGCCAAAAGATTGAAAATCAGAGAAATGAGGAAACAATAGACCTATGTAATTGCCAAAGAGAAAGACTTGCTTCAAAAAAAAAGACCTTCTGCTTTAGGGGAGTTTGTCGCTTCATCCCCCTAACCCCCTTGCTTAAACCTGGAGGTGGTATACGTCCCATTATTGTAGGTACTATTTGAAGGCGCCTAGTCTCAAAAGTTGCCGCTTCTCATGTTGGTAAGGATATGGAGGGCTATCTCAGTGACTTTCAGTTCGGGGTGGGGGTCCCTTGTGGGGGTGAGTCCATTCTTCATGCGGTGAACAGTCTTCTTGAGGCAAAGAGGGACTCAACGACCATGTCCATGCTCTTGGTTGACTTCTCGAATGCTTTCAATCTTGTAAGCAGGTCTGCAATGATATGAGAGGTAAGGAAACATTGTCCTTCTATCTCTAAGTGGGTAGAGTTTTGTTATGCGGATCCTGCTAGACTATATTATATGGACAAGACTCTTTCGCCATCTCAGGGAGTACAACAGGGGGATCCCTTAGGTCCCATGTTATTAGCTTTGACTCTTCACCCTTTGATACATAGAATTGCAGAGTCGTGCTCTTTGGACCTTCAAGCATGGTATTTGGATGATGGGACCTTAGTTGGAGACACGTTGATGGTGGCCAAAGCCTTGGATATTATTCAGCGAGAGGGTGCTCCCTTTGGATTGCATCTTAATGTCTCCAAGACTAAATTGTTCTGGCCTATTGTTGATAGCAGAGGTTTAGTAGAGGGTGTTTTCCCACCTCGTATATGCCGTCCAGCAGAGGGAGTTAAGCTTTTGGGAGGACCAGTTAGCTTGAACCCCCAGTTTTGCAAGAATATGGTAACTAGGAGAGTTCATAACACTACATACCTAATCGATGCTATACAGAAGCTCAAAGATCCCCAAAGTGAGCTTTTTCTATTGAGGAATTGTTCGGGTGTCTCAAGGTTATACTTTGCTATGCGGAAAACTAAGCCCGAGTACTTGGGAGAGGCTCAGGTGATTTTTGATAATCACTTCAAACAGTTCCTTAGACATCTTGTTACGGGGGATGGGCCGAGATTTGGCCCCCTGCAACAAAGGCTCGCTACACTTCCCATCAAGTGTGGGGGATTAGGGGTGTACACCATGGAGGATACTATGCAGTATGGCTTTTTGGTCTTGCTTCCAGACAAGATATCAGCAGAAAAACATATTGAGGCAGTCTGGTGTGTCCGATTTGAGTCCCAGTTTTGAGCATGCACTTGCCTTATACAAATAGGTATGTGGTATTGAGAGTTCTTCATTATGCATTGATGATATTGCCCCCCATTCTATGAGTTCTTTGGCAATCAAATACTTCGATGCAGTGAAGAAAGATCTACCTAATCGATTTTCTATGACGATGCGGGATTCAGCCTTGTGCAGTGCAACAAGATCAAGCATGCGCAAGATTATTTGTTGGTCATTCCTATCGCCGGGCTTAATCAAAAACTGGGGTCTCGACATTTCAGAGCTATCTTGCGTTATAGGCTTGGGATCCCTCTTTTTGGGGAAGGAGACAGTTGCACCAGTTGTGGTAGGGAGATGGATATTTTTGGGGACCATACCTTGCATTGCTCAAGTGGCATTGCTCTCAAGTATAGACATGACCTGGTTCGTGATACCTTTGCCAATATTTGTTATCGTGCAGGTGTCCCAGCTAGGAAAGAGGTTGACTTGGGATTCCTCTCAGATAGCGGTTTAGCTTTGAGACCTGCAGATGTCTTGGTGTAAAACTGGGATAATGGTCAGGATGTGTGTATGGATATCACAGTTGGTTCACCTTTTACGGGCGTTGGGGTGCGCGCTTTTGTTCCGGGTAAGGCTATTGAAGATGTTGTTGTTCGCAAAAAGGAGAAGTATCTAGAGAAGTGAACTGCTCAGGGGTTTGGTCTCGGTGTGTTGGCTTTTACTACTTTGGGAGAGTTGGGTAGTGACATTGTGGAGTTTCTGCAGAGATTGCGAAACTATATGGCTAGTCATGATGCTAATGTCGTAGTGGGTGATTTTCTGTTTCATAGGATTGGTGTTGTACTTCAAAAAGGGATCGGAGCCCAGCTGGTTGCCAGGCTTCCATCTAAATCTTGTTAATCATGTTGATTCTGATTCCGATCCAGATTAATAATATATGATTTCTTTCAACAACAACAAAAAAAATTAAAAAAAAAAGGGGGGGGGGAGGAAAAACAAGCCTCCCCCGCTACGATAACAACAAGTTTAGGAGAACTTCAGTGCTGAGCTTCGCGAGCAACAACATGATGAGCTAAAGCGCGCTCCCGAACAGCAAGGGTGTTAGACAGCGCATCTTCCATAATCCGAATCACTTTCTTACAATTTTGCTCGTCCAGAGCAGCAAATACCCTCAAGACACGAAGGGACTCGAAAGAGATTCGCATGGCCACAGGGACGCTCACGCCAGCGTTTCGGAGTCTCTCAATCTCCATACTCATATCTGCAAAGTCAGCAAAAGTCTGACTCGCCACGACGCCAAAGTGAAGCCTGGAGACCTTCAAAGCGGCGAGTCCATGATTGAAATATTGGATTTGAAAATTCACACTCATGATGAGCAATGAAAGAGGAACGCACAGAGTAAGCCTGCAAAGATAATGAGGAGATACACACAAACGCAAATTTATACTAGTAAAAGAACACATTTATTCATAACCACTATTTCACCAAGGCATTTAAAGCCATGATACAGAGATAAGGGAAACAAAAGCATAGGTCCGAACAATGGACAAACAAGACTAAAATAAGAATAGAACAAGTCTCTAAGGAAGGGAAGCCACCTCCTCTCGTTTCTTCTCCAAGAGCTCCTCCAAGGAGGTGATGGCAGTCTCGGTCTGCTCTAGACGACTAGCGACATCCGCAGATTTCCTAGCCACTTCGGCCGCCTCATGCAGCAGAGCATCTTTCTAAGCTTGCTGAGATACCTCGGTCGCGCGAAGAAAGGATAGTTTCTCCTCTAGTTCAGAAATCTCCAAGGGGAGTTGTGACCTGCGAGAATTCAGTCCCAACTCGATATTGTTTAGCTCTTCTTCAAGCCAAGAGATAATAAACCGATACTGACGAGCGCTCCCAAGGGCGCCACGCCAGTTGCGCAGTTGACTTGGGGTAGGAACACTGCCACCCAGAGCGCGAACATCTCTTGTCACGCCCAACACAATATGAGTATTGGCGAAAATGGCGTTCATCTCGTGGAAAACCTTCTGGTTCGGAATGTGACCATGCTCCTGCACTATCTCCCGATACAAGTTAGCATTCGCGGGATGCATCGGGAAGTTGTACACATGGACAAACTTGGCATAACCATAAAGAATAAACTCCTTCAAGAGAGGCTCAAACATGGTAGCTTTCCAAACAAGAACATCTGCGTCAGCATCAGGGCGAGGACTAGGGGAACGGGGCAAGGAGGACCTGTTGAAGGAGTTTCCAGTCTCCGCGATCTTGTTAGTCTTGGCACCCCGGGGTGTAGGTGTCGCTTCAGAAGACGCATGCTTCCCCATGAAATCATGCTCGCGATCGAAAGACGGAGGAACTGTAAAATAAAATAACCAAAGCCCTATGTTTGTTAGCTGAATGAGATAATAGAGAAATTGCTACTAATGCAAAGCAAGGTGTCGAAGAAAAGCAAAGAAAATGGCCCTATATATAGCAGAACGAAAAGGGGGCAATAAAGAAAGCACGTGGGTGCCAGTGAAACTGACCGTTCAAAAGTGGGGCCTGCGGGGTCAGAGAACGGTCGACATCGACTCTCCCAGCACGTGGAGACGGATGGTCACTCCCAGCACCAAGATTACCCACGGATGGGGACTGAGACAGACGTAGCAGCAACCTTTGTCTTCAGCAAGGGGTTGGAGCTCAGCTTATTGCGAGACTCCCCTCAATTTCTGTATGAACGTTTATTTTTGCTTCTTAATATAATAATAATAATAATAATAATAATAATAATAATAATAATAATAATAATTTAGGAGAATGCCCTTGCACACCAACGCCTCTGCCATTACTTCTTTTCAAAAAAAAAAATCAGCATGCACGAGCGGAAATACTTCCATACCTCACAAGGGGCCCCCAAAGCTCGAGTTGAAGAAGCAGGGCCTTCACCTCTGACAGTCGACGAGGAGTTGGTAAGGGCTTTACCTTTGTTATTAGAGTTTACATTATACTTTTTAGCAGCCTTGGAGTTCACCTTCACACGCCCAGAGGCGTGAAGGAACCGGGGATTCTCCCCTGTGACAGGTATAAGAGACGAACCTAAGAACTCAATCACGTAATGAAGCTCGTTCTGCCAATACGAATACCATTTGGAAGTAACCTGCTGCTCGCGACCAAGGAAGGGTACATGGAGATCAAAAGGAATTTTTCTGTCAGTAAGAGTAGTATCCCCAGGAGATAATACAAAGCGATTATAGGTATTACTCATGAAGCCGGAGTCAGTACGACGCACAGAGGACGCAGAGCAGACCCCATGATCGAAACCAACCTGGCGTGCTACCCGGTCGACGCGATATATTTCTGGAGAAAATACACCGTTATAGAAACCAGGAATATATCCACGAGAAAAGGACTAATACATGCCCCCATTGGGCGTCAGACAGCCCTGCACGAGAGTCCACCCTATCACCAGCCTTGCCAAAAGAGAAAGGGTAGTGAGCAGGACCTGTCTCCCGCTCATCAAAGGGCCAGAAAGGAAAATATCCATGTTTGTCTAAAAGTTTAGTCAGCTGCACATTGTCTGGTTTCGACCGAATCCCCTCATACAGAGCCGTGCGAGGATGCCATGCGGGATGAACATTGAGAGGGTCGCATCGGCGGGAGGGAGGCCCCAGAACCTTGGTCTCAATACAATAGTCGGGGTAGTGCTCCCACAACCACATCTGAAGAAAGCTCGTGGGAAGAGCAGTCTCCACGGTGTAGGTAGGATTATTACAAAGACGTAAGTCCTTGACAAGAAGATCCATATGACGATAAAACCCGCCAAGGAACATGGGAGCGAGGGGGAAGGTGATATCTTTGGACCTCGAAATGGACATCCTGATCAATTCCTCCTTTACAGCGTCTTTTGGCCCGTATTCAAAGATATCATGAGAAAGCCAGTAGGCCAGAAAAGAAGCACACTCCGCGCGATCGCCTAAACCGTGAGAAGGAGGGGTCACCGAAGTATTGGGGAGGGGATCCTCTTTTCTCCTCTTACCCTTCATCCTGGAATCTAACCGAGGCGCGAAGTACTCAATCCAGCCGGTGTAGGTCGCTTTACCACGAGAAGACCCACTAGAAGAAGCAGCACAATCGGAAGCTCTTGGGTGTGTTTCTTTCGCTGATTGGGAGCGTGTAGGGCAGAAAGCAGTCTTCGCGCGCACATCCATCAGGGTCCTAAACAAAGCCTTATCCTCATCATCAAATTTTAATACTCAGGGTATGAATGATAGGCGTACAGAGGAAGGCCCGCTAGAGCGACATCGTCCTCCAAAGTAGGGACCCCTTGCCCCAAGCGAAGAAAAATGTATGATATTGCCTGATCCAGCGAAGTACTAACCTGCCCAAGTCACCAGACGATCGGTATATCCTCCTATGTCTAGAAATCGAGGGCCCGCGTAATACCCAACTCTTCAAATCCCTGACGATAGGAACTCTTGGAAAACATATAATCAAGCCAATAAGGCCACTCTGAGCAAGGCTCTACTAAAGACGTAAACTTTATCATAGGAAGAACGAAGTCTACACGTTTCACCGCGAGACGGGGAATCTGGGCCAAGGCAAGCTCAGCAGGAGTCTTGTCTTCGCTCCAAATGAGCCAGTCACTGTTGCGAGTCACAGCGAAGCCTTGTGAGTCTTGGAGTAAGGCACCAAGTGGACATTTCGTCATGAACACGGGGGTCATCCGGGAGAAAGGATCTACCCTCTGTTGAAGGGTCATATAGAGCTAGACAACCTTTAGGTATGCTTTTCCCTCGCCCCCGACCATGATGGAGGGCATTTATGGGGTCACGGGCGACTTCCTCATCATTCATCCCGCCTTTGAAGAACGATAAAGAATGTAGGAAATCTAAATAAGAGAAAAACAACACCAAAGGGTCAAATTTATAAGGAGGTGAAGGACGGTCAAGGGACAAAACAGTCACGCAACGGTCAAAGACGACATGCCACTACCTAGGACCCACCTCTGACAAACACCAGAGGTGGGGAATAGCAAGGGGAAGGTGAATGAAGCCAAGATCGAATCAGAAAAGACGGGCAGTATGTACAGAAGAACAACTTTTAGAGACTCATGAGGTCTAGAACGTTTTTCTGACTTTCATTTTCGAGGCCAGCGGCGGATAGGAGGACCAGGGGACTTCACCAAGACATCCCAAAGCAAACTAAGCAAGGGAGAAGAGGCTACAGGGGTTCGACGCCAGCCTCAAAGGGGAGGGGATGGGAACCGAATAGACTCCGCGCCAGGGAAAGAAGCTAAAGGTGAAACAAGGGAAACACATGACTTTTCCATATAGGCGAGCACTATATACAAAAGCTAGGGGACTTTATATAGATACCCCATATTGGGCTATATAGCAGGAGCATGAGAGGAGAGGGCGGGAGCCATAGGGGCTCTAGCGCCAGAGAGAGGAGGAGTAGGCTCGGAGTGAGAGGAAGAAAGAGAATGGGAGAGAGAGGAAAGGACGGGAGCCATAGGGACTCCAGCGCCAGAGAGAGGAGGAGGAGGCGCAGAGTGAGAGGAAGAAAGAGAATAGGAGAGAGAGAGAGAGAGAGAGAGAGAGGGAGAGAGAGAGAGAGAGAGAGAGAGAAGGGTTGGCACCAGAGAGGGGTGAGGAGGAGGAAGGTGCAAGAGGAGGAAGGACGATAAGAGAGAGAGGGGGAGTAGAGATGAAGAGCAAATAAGCTTGGTGCAAGCGGAGAGAGGAGAGTCAAAGAGCACATGGCCCCCGACGCCAAGCAGGAGGGAGAGTGAGATGGCTTCGCGCCAAGGAGAAAGAAGAGGAGCGCTCCGAGGGCACACGTGCAGGACGAAGCATGCGTCAGGTCTGTCCTCCTAAAGTAGAAGGATGTCAGATAGTGTTTGGTCCAAAATCCAGCATGTGTACGAGTGTCAGGGGAGATCAGAAGAGAGAGAGAGTTTGTCCAACACGTGTCTGTATCTTAACGGGACTATGTTTCTATAAATAGTCCTGCTCTTTTTCTGATTTCCTCAGAGTTGGTTATTGTGGGAAGTTTATGTGTTACTTTCTAGAGCAGAGTGTCTGTACCTTCTTTGACTTTTATATCTTGAATAAAATGCGCATTTTGAGATATTCTAGTTTTCTTTGGTATTAGAACTATTAGAACTATTTCCTATTGGGATCTTCCGCTTTTGGGCTTCCATTGTGGATAAAAACCTTTGTCATCAACACACACAACAAAGAGTGTCAAACCAACTGAAGATTGAAGTAAGGAGTTGTTCTCGTACTGATACGTTTTAATCTCTGTACTCTTGATGACTAGAGTTATTAGGGCGGAATTCGAAATAACTATAGACGAAAGATAGGAAAAACGTAGCACAAGGACAGA